>JAIFZK010000015.1:14065000-14287500 GCA_027481765.1 Tenualosa thibaudeaui | reverse complement strand
CCTGATGACTGAAGGCGAGTTCTTGGACATCACAGAGATCAAACGCAACCAGGCTGAGGACTATGAGTGTATCACCAGTAACGGCGTGCTCCAGCCAGACTCGCGACGTGTCAAGGTCACAGTCAACTGTGAGTCGTTGCCCAGACAAGCACACATGCTTTCACTCATATATTAACAGATGCAATCACACTGTGACACATCAACACATGTACAAACACATATGTAAATGCAAGCAAGGGTATACATATTGTACACAAACACACTTAAATAAACAGACAGTGACATGAAAGGACCTCTATTAAACACAAACTTACTGAATATAGATAGACATAACCCACAGACATAATAAAACAATAAAAGTATGTACACCTAATTATTCATGTGGAGTCAAAGACACACATATTTAACTTTCACTTAAAATGCTCAAATTTCACATCCTCAATATATGAACACTACAAACATATGATTAAAAACAGACATACATGCATTGACTTCCACATATCAACACACTCACATATCAGGGGCACTCAAACACACTTGATATGTAGGCTATATTGTCCATACTCAAAACACACACACGCACACATACACACAACATTACACTTAGATACCTCACAGACACCCATCAGAAGTTGTTAGCGCTCTGTGTTCACCCCAGCATAACAATGAGCCTCTGCTTAACATGCAGCGCAGCTTTTTTCTCCCTGAAAGGCCCATTAATATGACATGAGGGTCTGTATGATATTCTCCCTCTCTGTCACTCCAGCAGCAAACACGTGTCGACTGCATGCCCAAGACCTCAGCACCAAAGCAACAAAGCCCAAACAAACACACACACACACACACATACACACACACATACACACGTGTCGGCTGCATGCCCAAGACCTCAGTACCAAAGCAACAAAGCCCAAACAAGCACACACACACACACACACACACACACACGTCGGCTGCATGCCCAAGACCTCAGCACCAAAGCAACAAAGCCCAAACACACACACGTGTTGGCTGCTCACCCAAGACCTCAAAGCCAAAGCAACAAAGCCAAAAGACACATACACACACACGTGTCAGCTGCACACCCAAGACCTCAGCACCAAACCAACAAAGCCCAAACACACACATACACACACATGTGTCGACTGCACACCCTGACAACCACAGCCCAAACACACGTTTTGGTAGCATACTTGAACACCACAGCCCAAACACACACGTATCAGCTGCACACCTGAACATTAAAGTGGTGGTGTAGTGGTTAAGGAACCTGATTAGTATGCAAGCAGCCTGGAAAATTGTGGGTTAAAATCCTGGCTGCCACCATTGTGCCCTTGAGCAAGGCACTTAGCCCTAAGGTGTTCTAAGGGAGACTGGCCCTTATGTAATTAGTTGACAAAAATGTAAGTCGCTTTGGATAAAAGCGCTGCTAAATGCATAAATGCACAGCACCAAAGTCACACACTGGTCATCTGCAGGCCTGAACACCACAGCCCAAACATGCACATGGTTGGATGTACACCTGGTTGGATGTACACCTGAACAGCACAGTCCAAACCTGGTCACCTGGTCAGCTGCAGGCCTGAACACCAAAGCCCAGTTTTGTGTCCATATTGATTTCTCCTGCCCTTGGGCCAGACTGGCTGGAGCCAGTGATGGAATGGGTCAGAATTAGCCCAGCAAAGTATTAATACAGTGAGAATCTGAAAATAATTGCGTTTGTGTTGATGTTTGTTTTGTAGCTGAATAAGATAATCATAACATTTTAGACTTCTTGAACAATAACAATATAAACAACAATAATAATAGTGATAACAGCAATAATAATCAAAATTGGATGTCTCATCCTTGGCCTTGTCTCTTTCCCTTGCATCTCTCTCTTTCTCTTTCTGCTTCTCTTCTCTCTGATCTTCCCTCACTCCTCAGATCCCCCTACGATTACAGATGTGAAGAATCTCAGTACAGCTCAGCTGGGGAAGACGGCACTGCTACGCTGTGAGGCCATGGCCGTGCCCACCGCCACCTTTGAGTGGTACAAGGATGACCATAGGTACGTGAGTGGTACAAGGATGACCATAGGTACGTGAGTGGTACAAGGATGACCATAGGTACGTGAGTGGTACAAAGATGACCATAGGTACGTGAGAAGTCAGCATCACTGGCAAAATGTTTGTCTTCATGTTGCTCATGACGTGACAGTTGTTGGTCGTTTGCTGACGAAATGTATAAAGTTAAACTTTTTTTGATGATCTTGTCACTTTTGTCTAATAGAAAATGAACTTCTGCAGCCCTTGTTGGTTTAGCTCTCACTGTGAAAGTACAGTTCAACTCAGCATAAAATGTAAATATAGCACTATCTTGCTCATGTTCATCATTCTGTTTCTAAGAACATGAGGTAAAGTGCCTAAACAAGACACTCTTAAACATGCAGTGTTGAGTGTGTATGTATTTCAAAGACTAAGAACACATAAAAAAAACAAACATAGGGAAACAAGTGTCTGATTTACAGGAGATGCGCAACAGAAGCCTGGGCAGTGAGTCCCAACCCTGATTAGCCCCAACCCTGATAAGGAGTCTGCTCAGATAGTCCACAGTGACTACACAAGGGAGAGGGAGAGAGGAAGAGAGAATTTGTGAAGGAGGGAGGACAAAATGAGATGGCAGCGTTTCAGAGCAGGTCCACTAACTGTGAATTAAACATCAGCCGTTCCCCCGGCTGCTCAGCAACAGAGGGAGGTGAGGAGGGAGATGAGCAGCACGAAAGAGGAACTCCAAACTCCTCTCAGAGGAGTCACACGCAGGAGAGGGGCTCTTGCCAGATGTGGGATGGAATGATTGAATGGGTGTTTTTTCTTCTTATTTTTATAACCACCCCTCCCCCCTCCCTGTAGACCTGTCGAGAGTGATAACACCCTCCGGATCAAGAACGAGAAAACGCGCTCCCTGCTTCTCTTTACCAACGTGACGGAGAAGCACTACGGCAACTACACCTGCTTCGCCTCCAACCGCCTGGGAACCTCCAACGCCAACATGCTACTTCTCCGTGAGTCACCCACCGGCACCTACACACACACACCACATGTCCTCCGCCAGCACCAACACACACACCACATATTGTAGTGAGCGTCCAATGCCAGCATGCTTCTTCTGCATGAGTCCCCTGCCAGCACCAGTACACACGCCACATGTCCCCCAGCAGCACCAATACACACCACATGCTGTAGGGGGCGTCCCAATGCCAACACACATGCCAGACAGGGGGTGCCCCAACGCATCACACCACTACAAATACAAAACAGAAAAAAACGTATTTATACTGCAAACAGTAAACAACTGGATTGGTCCGTATTCCAGTTCATTCTATTTTATGTCCGACTGTATTGCACATACTCTGTTTCTTTGATAATTCACATTATTGTAATTACCAGACATTTTCTTGTCTGTTAGGATTAATGTCCCTTTTGGGGATGATTCCATTTGAATTTACTTAAGACTTTTAGTCATTCTCATTCACAGTGCTTTTTTGTCTGTTTAATGGCTGGGAGAAAGACTTGATAGCATAATGAGCTCACCGATATGAATACAATTTCTCACTGAGCAGCGCAGAGAAGGGTTTAAACAGCCCATCTTCAAAGAACACGTTAGCCAAAACCCCATTTACTTGATATTTTACTCACTACTTCCTCCTAGTCGATCTGTGCCAAGATGCATCATGCTAACTGCACAAATATTTGCTCTCACTATTCTTTAATACAAACTAATGAAGACAAAGAGTTTTACCCAGGAAGAGAAACTAAAGCTACAATGAACTTCTCTACTATTTGGGCAACAACAACGCCTTAATTACTGGCTTTCATACCAAGTTGATATAATGAGTTTGTTGTCAACATTGAACTTTTAGGTGCTAAAACAATGTAGGCTACTGCTGGCTGGTACTTTAAAAATAAAAATGTTTTCCTCCTACTGCAGATGACATGAAATATATGAAGTTGGTCAAAATGAAAGAATGAATCATTTAGATTTGATGGCATGTTAAATTGAGTTAATGTCCTCCCAAATATCTGAAGAGGTAAACAAAATCTTAATTCTGTAATCACCATAGTAATCTCCCACCATATTTCGCTAAAATTGTAAAAAGTGGCACACTGCAGTGATTGTTTTTTCTACTTAAACTGTAGCCTAAATGCTTTTTTGCAAATACTCAGATAGGATATGGATATGTTCAGGCTAATTTTTTTTTGGTCAGCATTGTTTTCTTTCAATGGCATTTAGCCATTGTCTGTTTTTGTAGGTTGAAAGCATTTTTGATATTGTCTTCTTCAACTAAAACTAAACAATTTCCATCATAATTATAACTAAGCATCTGTAACTCTTGGGGCTTATAAAATGTAAACTCTGTCTTCTTTGGCTATTATGCAAGAAATTATGAGAAGTACATTCAGTATTACCTCTCCACTCACACTTTGCTGTAAAATTAAGATACACCTCAGTGCAGCCCCACTGAAATAGTAAGCACACTGTTTCTCTTTGCTGCAATTTAAAAGTAATTGTAATTTTGCCTTCTCCCTTCCCTCCATAACAGTCTATTATTTGAATCCCTTCCTCCTTATCGTTTGTTGTAATGAACAGCTTGCCTTTGGCTCCCGTCTTACTTATCTTATATATATATATATATATATATATATATATATATATAAAACGTATGCTTATATAACTTAAATATGTGATATGTAATTTGTGCTTATATTCCTTAACCAGGCAACATTTTTAGGTTAATTTACCAACTTCGAAGTCACTTCGATGGTTAAAAGGTGCTGAATGAATAGGGCATTACAGGGTGTATGAAGGCTTTTTGGCTCCTTCTATCGCTTAATCGCACAGTTATAAGCACTTGCAGTTTGAAAATGTGTGTCGTGTTAAATGAATCCTAAACTGAATGAAACTGAAATCACGTTATTACCTTGCCAGTCAACATAACTCCACAAAAATGATTATCGCTGGTTCCTATGCTTTGGTTTGCAAATAAATAGATTGGTGAGAATGTGCAATGCTGTTGCTATTTTTTTAATGGTTTCTGTAAGGAACCAAAATTGCAATTTGTAAAAAAATCGCAGACTTGCCAGGTATCGCTTTAAATATGTGATGTAAGGTGTGCTTATGTACCTGAAATCTGTGATATAATGTGTGCTGACATTCCCTTGTCCTTCACACTTCTACTACCTTCTCTCACCACTCTGGCCACAGCACCTCTTCAACCCTCTGTTCTCTCGCCCATTAGACCAACTCAGTATCAAGTCTCTCTCTCTCTCTCTTTCTCCTCCTCACCTATCCCTCTCACACTCTTTCTCATCTTTTTTTCATCCATTTCATTTCTTCTTCTTTTAACTACATTCATTCATCCATTCATACATTCATTTACTCCATTTCATTCTCCCACACTGACTGTCCTGGCATGTGTTTATTTCCTGGCATGTCTCTCTTTTCAGATCTTTTGCACTTGATTTCCTCACATTAGCTTCTCTCCTTCCACACTCCACACACTGTGATTCTCTCGCCTACCCTGCTCCACACTCCCCTCTCTCACATACCCCATACCCACCCCCCCGCCCCATCTGAGAGCACATTACCATCTTAAGTGAGTGCTTCATCTCGCTCACTTTTCCTCTCCTACTCTCATTTGCTCATTCACTCTCATTATCTCCATGTGGCTGTGGTGGATGAGTCAAGCGCAGGAACGGCTCACGTACATCTCGCCTCCATGCCTTCATCTCTCTCATCCCTCCATCTCTCTACCTCCATTTCTCCTTCTCCCTCTCTCTATCTCTCCCTCCTCCCTCCATCTGCCTCGTCCCTCCATCTCTCTCCATCTCTTCATCTCTTTCTTCCATCTCTCTTTTCTCCATCGTTTCTACCTCCATCCTCTCCCCTCTTGCTAGCTGGAGGATGAGGATTGCCCGGTGCTTAGCTTAGCCTCTTAAGTCTCACACTATGATGGTCTAATGCAGCACCTGCCATCTTCTCTTCTCTTGCACCCGCATGTGTTTGTTTTTGTTTTTGTTTACCTTTGTTTATGTTTACAACAGCATGACCTGTCCTCACCCCTGCTAGTAGCTAGCAGCTGTGTAATCTCACTTGTTTTTTTGTTTTTCCTGTGTTTGTTTGGTGCCTACATCTCTGTGTCCTCCATGTTTGTCTGTCACTCAGTGTCCTGCGTGTGCAGCGGGTCTTGTTTTGCTCTCAGTTTTCCTGTGAACAGCCTGTCAGTTGTTACTGATATGGTGGACTCAAATGCCCCCGTCCTCTGAGTGGCGGGCTCTTGACTGGGCTTCAGCTCTCCCCATTCTGCATCTTTCTCTTATACAATCTCCCTCTTCACCCCCACCCCTTCTCTCTGTTTCTCTCTTCTCTCTCTCTCTCCATCCTTGTCTCTCTCTTTCATGTGTTATGGGCTGCTTTGTAACTCCCTGCTTCTTACCCCATCTGACTCACTCAGAATTAATCATGGAGGCCGGCTCTTCATTTACATCATGGTTCTTGTTCTATCACACCCCTCCCTCACCCTCCCACTCAATATCTCATTCTCAGTCGGTCTTTGCTTTCGGACTATTTGCTTCTGTTCTCTGCATTGTTAGTGCTAGCACATCTCTCTCACCCTCAATTTCTGCCTCTCTCTCTCTCACACTCTTTCTCTCTCTCTCTTTCTTTCTGTCATTCTTTTCCACTTCCACTGATAATGCTTTGCCCTGTCTGTTGGTATCTACAGGACCAATGGCTGCATACAGTGGAGGCATCTCAGCCGGGAGTGGTGTGAATGGCCTGGGCCTTTGGCTGGGCCTGTCCGCATGTGTACTTCTGAAAGCATAGAGCCAGGCTCACCCCTCCCCCCACTCGCCCTACCGACAATGTGAGGAAGAAGAGGAGAGGAGAAGGGGATGATGAAAAGGAAAATGGTGATGGTGATGATGATGATGATGATGGTGACGACGATGAGGACGAGGACGATGATGATGATGAAGGAGTCTTTAATTATGAACCCATCACTGTGAACAAAAAGAATTATGCATTAAGTCTAGGAGCCATCGCTGCATCACACAGCACATCCATCTTTTCTTTCCTTCTCTTTCCCTTCCTCCCTCTCTCTCCCCCTCTCTTTCTCTCTCCTTATATCTCTCTTTGTACCCTGCTCTATCTTTTTCTGCACCCTCCTTGTATCTTTCTATTCAATCTGTTCCATCGTCACATCATCTTCAGCTTTTCACCAGGCTCTGTCACATGTTCTTAATGAAGGTCCAACTGATGTAATAGTAATAATAATAATAATAATGATAATTCAGGTTCAGCTAGTCCACTCTACTTATGTGCTTTAAGATGATTTCACATTCAAGATGATAGCACCAGAGCCAGGTGATGGTGGTGAGTAAGATGATGAAGATGATGATGATTATAAGAAATAAAACTGTTGTGCAACCTTTGAAATGACAGATGTCAGAGGCCACCCATCAGCAGAGCCTGGTGACCTTCAGCCCACTGTGCAGCATGTAACAAATTAGGATAGTGCCCCCCTCTGGGCACTCTTGATACTGCTGCTACGAATGATGTCAATACACGCACCTCATTCAGCGTCCATCCCGTTTGCTCCATTCATGACAGATCAACTATGGGACAGCAGCCATCTTTACTTCTCACATCTATCATGTCCAGTCTACCCATCTCCAACTCACACCTCACACACATCTCTCCACACAGAGGGATGCCTTATCTGTCAGAGCCGTCCCAGTGTAAATATGCAGCACAGAGGCCAATGTCACAGATCCCTCATTTGAATAATTTCTAAGAAAAACACACGCACACACAAAGCGACAAAAAAAAAAAAAATACATTACCCATAATCCAGTCTGTCTGAGTACCCCTCCACCAGGAGGAAGTTTCTTCAGTGTCACCTGCTTTGAGTGCAGCCATTATCATTCTCCTCTGTCTGGCTTGTGGATAGCATGTACCGGTTAGAGATGTCCCCAGTTGTGACTCCATTTGTCCCCCGCGTCCCCAGGCCTCCCACCCTGCACTGTGTACGTACCCCTCCCCTGCAAGGCTAACTGCTTGTACTTATTTGGTGTTAATACTTGATAAACAATCAAGAAGTGACTGAGTGCTTAGATAAACTTGGTAACAGTAAAATTCACGTGGCAAACTATATATTCTGTAAACCGACAGTGCTGATAACTGGTTGTTTGCGCAGAAATCTTTTTTCTACTTTGCTCTGCAAAAAAAAGAAAATTATTATAATAATAATTTCATTAAATGAGAGAACTGAATTTTTAAAAACCTTTTTTCCTGATCCCCCAAGTGACTTCATCATGTCATGATGAGCTTGGTTTAAAAACAGGATTTGAAGGAGTCCTCTCATCCAAAAACAAGCCATCAGTGAGCTGTGATTTCATTTATAATGTCCATGTCCTCAATTTTTTCCATGCTGTTGCCCGTATCTGATGTAGGTTAAACTACTTCATTCAACCATACAGTAATATGTTTATATACAAAGCGGTGGATCAGTCCAAACCCTCTCTCTGCGCAGAAGCGAGATAAACCCAGCAAAAGACTGGGCCGTGGGGTTACATAAAGCCGTAATTAGCAATTACCTTTGATTCACTAAGCAAGGGAGCTGTCGCATTCCTCTCAGCCTCTCCAGCCGGCGGGAGACAGAACTCATAAATCAAACTCAATCCTGCCATTGACAGGATCCTCTTCAAGGACAATACTCCCCCTTGCCTTGCCACATTGAGCCTCAGCCTCGAACGTAACAGAGCACAGGGCCTTCGTGGGCTAATTAGTATTTATGCAGAAAACTTTGTGCTCACAGCAAAGCCGTGGGGTGGGGTGGGGTAAAGCAATTTGCGCTAATGGTCCCCTTCTCTCAACATGCAGCACCTCATCTCTGACGCATATGTACACCTCTCTGCGAAAATTCCCCAACATACTGAGAAGAGGGGTATCCATTCACAAGAATAGGAGTAAACCAATGAACATCTTTCGACCTTGTATATAGCCCAACCTCTGAACCCACACCTGTTAGACTTAGCTTAACTTTTTCGTATGTTAAAACCAGCAATAACCCCTGAACGTAAAAACAGATATTGGTTTTAGGTCCTTTAATGGAATGTGATGTACAAATGAAACTATTACTGTAACTGTAGTGATTTTTTTTGTACCGAATGCCAGATGCTCTCAAACAGAAATGATTGTGTACTGTATACAAGCCAGTGGTGCCCTCATCTACTGCTAATGTGTGCTTGAAGTCTTGGGAAGTCATTGGCAAAGATGTGTCTGTGGAGGCAGTGAGAGTATGTCTGCATGGCCCTGTGAGTCCAGTTTGGCATTGTGTAAGTGTGGGGGTGAACAAGCGTGTTTGAGTCCATGTTCGTCTCCATAGCCTTGTGCCCCTACCATGCAGTCGCACAATCTCTCCCTAGTTGTGGTCATTCAAGATGAAAGGGCAACAACATATGCATTTCTCCCCTTGCGCTCTACCTGTGCAAGCCCACAAGACACCTATGGGATCAGAGTTTAAGCACAAGAACTGGTGTTGTGGTCACTCTTTTTTTCCCTGCAACTCCTTGCTTTTCTCGTTCATTCCATTCCCTTACTCCTCTGTCGTTTCCATTCTTCATGCAACATGCTCACACCTCCACTTCAAAGCTGAATTGTCAAGTAAAAACATCTTTGTGTACATATACTCTCTTCAGAGGAAAAAAAAGAAACAATTCAAGATAAAAAGAAAACATGTCATGTTCCTCAATGTGGGTATAAAAAGCATG
Organism: Tenualosa thibaudeaui; assembly: GCA_027481765.1. Classification (NCBI taxonomy): domain Eukaryota; kingdom Metazoa; phylum Chordata; class Actinopteri; order Clupeiformes; family Clupeidae; genus Tenualosa; species Tenualosa thibaudeaui. The sequence goes on along the minus strand of JAIFZK010000015.1, from coordinate 14,277,688 downwards.
TAATTGTTTGTTCTGGGTGGATTTAAAAAAAAGAAAAAAAGAAAAAAAAAGAAAAACAACAACAACAAAAAAAAGAACTGAAAAAGTCCTGAGTATTGTGTATGGGCCAGAGTGGGGTGGGCGAATGTCTTAAATGTGGAAGTTGGGACTTTGCTTTCTTTTCTTTTCTATCTCTCTCTCTTTTTCTTTTTTATCATTATTTTTCTTATGACCCCTTGCTGAAAAAAGCTGTTTCGCTGTCTCCCTAAAATGTCCCCATCAGCAGACTTGACAAAGGCACAGCTCTCAGACAAGACAGCCCAGTGCGCTGGGGGGTCAGATCTGGTGTGGGTCAGGGTTCGCCAGGGGTGGGTGGGTGGGGGTTCTGTTAAGGGATCTGGAAAGTTCCAACAGAAGGATCAAGCTGCACAGTCTGACAGGGCTGGCTGCATGTCATCCTCACCTCTTGGTTTATGTTCATTTCCTATCCAGCACAAGAAAACAGGGAGAGTCATTGCGTTTGCATCTAACGGCTTCTCCCATCCAAGAGAGCGGTGGTGGACTGGGGGGAGAAGGGCAGCACTTGACCAGTTAACCCCACAGTGGGACAGACAGGCCTTACTACCGATCACTATTCTCTCTCTAATGCATGACAACGCAGGTTGGCCTTTGGCATCAGTCAAACAATCATAATTTCATAATATCCTGAAGTACCGAAGCAGTATGCTCAGTGATGTTTATATGTGCAAAGGTGACAATCAGTTTCAATTGGTGGGTGACAAGTTGATGTAAACTACATTTATACAAACACCTCCGTGAATAGTTAAAGTTTTATTATTATTATTATTATTATTATTACATAACAGAGAATTGCATTACAGTTACATGGTAGAGAATCTGCATGCAACTAAGTAGACTAAATTCTCTGCTCTCACCACAGAGAGATGCTGTTTCACACCAATAATTTGTACATTTTGAAATCCTTTAAAATAATATTGTTTACATATTTTTATGAAAGAGAAGACACTATTTGACCTTTCTTTACAATGTTTTATGCAACAGCAACTAGATGTAACAAGACCTCGTCTTTACTGGATATTTAGCATACGAAGATGGACTAATTTATTGTTCTTTATTAATGATTCAAGGTTTGTGCAGAGGCAAACATCGCTGCTTGGTGCTGATCTATTTCTGCATGGACAGACAAATCTGACTCTGTTTTAAAGGCATCACAGAATCAATACTCTATCGAATCTTGAAATAGAGTAATTTATCCTGGTGCTTGTAGTACATTGGCCCAATGACTTAATTTGTCCTGGAGTGGTGTGTGCAGCCACAGCTTAGAGACAAATGTCTGGCTAACCAGCAAACAAACTCAGCAACTGCTCTAAATTATTGCATAATTCTGACTTTGTAAAAACAAGGTTTTAGATGTAAATAGAGAAAAAAGCATCCCTAAACATTAACACATAGTCGAGAGTTGTATTTATTTCCATTCAAAACTTATTTTTTCCTAGTTTTGAGTCTTAAGATGAACTGAGAAGTTACAAAATAGAACATTTTACTGAGTAAATTAAACTAATATTTGAGGATTGATTGACATAAAGCAAGTGTTATTTTTAAGCCATGCCTATGGATACTGTGTATCTAGAGGATAATGTCTAAAAAACTGACTAGCAGGAACTTCAGGCATACAGCACAGTGTGTAAGAATCAAGGCACTAGTAGCAGTCAACAGAAACCAACTGAGTTGGCAGCGGCAAATAACACAGCATGATGGACACAGCAAAGGACACATGCACTTTGATTAGTTTAACGGTAGTAAGTTAACTTGGTTTTTAAAATAGATAGTTAAAGATAGATAGATAGATAGATAGATAGATAGATAGAAATAGGCAGATGAGAACAGTCCAAACATAAGGTTTGAAAGATGTAGAGAGATGAATGTGCCCTGTGTTACGTGTGCAGAAGACTGTCATCTGCTACGTGATCACCCACAACCCCATCAGGTCTGATTCTCTACAGAACCGCTCTGCTGAAGCCGCAGATGGCCTCCATCAATCACCTGTCCCTCACAGCAGCAGGTACCCTGCAATTACCATCACAGCCAAGTAGAAACTTTCCCTCACCAATCAGGCCAAACAGTCAGGCTCGTCCACTGCCGCCACCCCCACCCCAACCCCGCCATCCCTCCCCTCCGCTTGGATGTCAGTGATGCAAGAGGCCCATTTTAGCCATGCCACTCCCAACCCATTCTCATCTCTGCCTGTCAATCACAGGCAAAGCTATAGCAACTTTGACAGCGAGGGAGTTGTTTGTTTTCCTGAGAAGCTCTGTCGATCTCCATGCACAGTCACTCAGTCACGAGTTGAGATAAGTGCGCCATTTCTCCCCTTGGAGACCTTTGACCTCTTGACCTCTCTGTGAACCCCTCTCTCCCATTGCCTTTCTCCTTACCCCAAACTGAAAAACCTGACCCTTTGTGTTCTATTCCGTTCATCCTTTACCTTGCCAGTGAGTGTATGTAACAAGCTCTCTGTTTGTGTGTGTGTATGTGTGTCTGTCTATGAGAGAGAACAAGCATGTTTGCATGTTTGCATGTGTGTGAAAAACTATGAGAGAGAGAGAGTTGTGTGTGTCTGTGTGTATGTGTGTGTCTGTGTGTGAGTGAGTGTGTGTAAGGGTGAATGGGAGCAAGCGAATGAGTGTTTTGCATGTCCGTGTCTGTGTGAATATCAGTGCAGGTGGACCTTCTGGTAATCTTCTCCACGTCCGTCTCCATCACTGGGCATTTTCATGGTGGACATGTTGAGTTGACGTGTTTCAGGCATTTTTTTTAAACCCCTTTTCTAATTGTTGGATTTCAGAAAATATATATAAACCCAATATATATATATATATACACATATAAATATATAACATCAAAGGAAAACAACCATCCTAAAGTCCAATGGCTACATGCGAGCGTTGTCTTCCACACCCACTGGTCCTGTGTCGTGCTTCAGTATGTTGACTCTGCTGATTCACCTGAGTTCCCGTTCTTGTCCCGTTAACGTCCCTTTCTTTCTCAGTGTGTATGAATATTGTCCAAAATTCCATAAAGAGGAAAAAAAGATAAACTTAAATGGACTTTAAGGAAAAAAAGAACAACAATAAAGCTGAACTTTGTTTTTAACATAACCTGAGCCGAGTCCTTTTTCAGCAAACTGTGTTAACTTTGCAATGAGCAAAGCATGGGGTTTCCAAATTCAGCAGAAAGAAGAAAAGAAAGTAGGTGACAAGGGACAGTGTTTCCCTCTCTGGGCATTTCTGGCATTGACGTATGTTAACTGGACATATGCAGACTGATTTAGTTTGATATTGCTGAACAATGTGTTTGCCTTCAAAAGGAAAAAAGGAATGAAAAAGGGATGACATGCTGACTTACTAAAACTGACTTTGTGGTTTCATCTTCATCTGAGTCAGGCCACTATCCAAATTAAGTTACAGTAAGCAAAACAGACATTTATGGTGAGCATGTGTTTTGGAAATTACTTACTGTTTTTAGCCACAGGAAACTTTATTTATTAAAGAACAGCCTCTGTCATCACTTTAATTTCCTGTAATGAACAAGTCACCCACAGAAGAGGAAATTTCATAGCTTTCCGGTAAACTTGTAAACTCAAACAGCCCATTTTCACAATCATAGCCAAAGGTACAGTATTTACCTCTCAATAAAAAAAACAAAGGATTTTTTTTATTATTATTTGATTTATTACCATATTTATTTTTCCCTTTTTTAAGAAGGGAAGGGGAGGTTGTAGTAAGACAAAAACTTCAGCATTCAAACCCCCATGAGCATGCTTATGTCAGTTTAGCATGTCCCTGTGGTCTGGGTTCTCTGTGGAGCGTGCCACTGCTGCAGGGCACAAACAAACAAACACAGGGCATCTTCCAGCTCCGCTGCCTCCACTGCTTCTTGCATCACAACAGGGCCTTGCATGATCGTGACCGCCACAAACAACAGCACTGCTTGCACACATTGGCCTGTGTGCTGCCACACCGCTTGTTGCGCCTTAATTGCATCATGAGACAAACCGCTCAACTAATGAGCGGCTTTGAATCAGCAAACTGATGTAATGCATCGTGGAAAAGAAACAACTGAGGTGGTGAATGCGTCGGAGGGCAGCATGAGTCGCTAACCTCTAATGTGCTTGTGAAATAATTAGAGCCTCGACGGAAGAATTGTATGCAAACGATTTTTAATGAATATGTGTGTAGCAAGCTCAAGAGTGTGAGCTCAAGAGGCAGTGGGGAATGTTAAACAACAGATTGTACATATTTAGCATTCTGCTATGCTGATCATACAACTCTCCCAAAGACTGTCTTACACAGTGCTCCTTCAAATACAGAGTATTGGTGCAATGGCCTGGTTAATGATTTCCATTCATTTCCCTTTATTAAATTCACAGGATTCACACAAGACTAATACAGTAATTTCATGACCATCCTAAGTTGACTGTTTATTGTGATCAATAGACAACCTTAAAACAACAGTTCAGTGAAAAACAGTTCAGTTCAGTGTCTTGCTTAAGAACACTTCAACAAGATCTGGAAGAGTTGGCCTCAGTTACATTTTTTTCTGTCCTCCTGAATGAAAAGAAATTGAACTAGAAATCCAGACTTAAAAGAGAAATCATTTGTCAGTCACACTAGACCAGCCTTTGCCAGTTTGTCACAATGAATGTGTAAGAGAATTTAATCCACTTTACATAGACTCTCATTTCTTTTCATTTTCAGTGTCTCAAACATGCTGGTACCAAACCACCAAACTATTTTCTGAGCTCAGTCTAAAAAAGAAGAAAAGGGAAGAAGTGGCTTTTGTTGTTGTGGTTGACACAGATTCACAGATTGTGAGCTGAGCTGCCCTGCCTTTGACCCAAGTGTCTGAGTGGTCCTTCCTTTACATCTTTTGCTGAGTGGAGACAATGCAGCAGCTCACCTTGCTTCTACAGCATGACCTATTAAACAAAATGAAGACACACACTTATGTGCTTACACTCACACATACACAGATGCAAAAACACATATACACACACACATACACACCACGCACACGTACACACACTTATGTGTTTACGCCCACACAAAGACACACATACACAGCCACAAACACACATACACATACACACACAGACACATATACATACCATGCACACATACACGCACACTCCTGGAGTGTGCACAGACATACACGTGCATGCTGCAGCTGACACTGACACATCTGAAGAATTGCTGACATTCACAGTTTATTTTCTAGCGCACAACCAGAACTCTCCAAACAGGTGAATTTCCTGCTATTGAACTGAGCTGATAGTTAGCTTAGCTTCATAACAGTAAGATGCTGCAGAGGCCTCTCCCATCTACCCTCATTCCAGTGCTTTGGATCACCGGCTTAGCAACAGGTAAATGTCATTCATTATCAAGAATCCTAGGATAAAAAAATATTCCTAAAAATGATACCAGTATCTCAAAATAATATTTAAGTTAAGTGTAATGTATAACTAAATGTTGACACTTACATATACATGTATTGTAGTTATGTAATTATATGTCACTGTAAGACATTATAACTGGACTTAAGCTTGCATCCTGTCACTGTTGTAACAAAAATGTATTGGTCTCTAGGAAATATTATTCAAGAACCACAAAAGCTTATTGCAATCCATGGCCAGAATGTCACATTGCTTTGCATTATTGACCTTGAGGACAACTACGTTGTGACCTGGTCTCGAACTCCTGGTCTAACCCGAGAACATGAGAGAAGGAGAGAAATCACTCTCCCAGACCTCACACACAAGTTCCAACGAGACCAGGACAGCACATCCCTGCTCATCTCAGCCGTGGAGGTAGAGGACAGCGGCTGGTATTACTGTCGATTCAGAACTCTTGCGAAAGAAGGGGATCAAGAGGGCAATGGAACACAGCTCATAGTCCAGGGTAAAAATAAATAGATATATAACAATAATAATCAAAAATAAATAACAAACAGCATAAACAACTACTACTATTACTACTACTACTATTACTACTACTACTATTACTACTACTACTACTAATAATAATAATAATAATAATAATAAGGCACCAAGATTATTTATTGCACTTCTGCTTCCTCTTCTTCTTTTCATAATCATGCTTATTGCTAATACTTCAGTGTTTTATTAATTTTATTATATTTAAATAAATTTCTTATTTATTGGGCTTGAGGCAAATGAACATAATCAATTTCACAGTCAGGTTGAAATCAATGAAAGAAGCCATCCTGCAGATTACATAGATAATGTAATCTATGTAATAATTATGCATAAAATGATAGAATCAGTTGACAAAGAAAATGTATTACTATAATACTTTTGAAAAGGAACACTAGTCCTACTGTGTCAAATTAGATGACAATAACACCTAACTTTAAACTATCACAATGTCCTCTCAATACACTCTCGAAACAAATCTTTTAAAGATAAATTATGGAATGTGTGCACAAACAACAGAGTAACAAAATTGCACGTGTCTCCCTTTTCCAAGAGCCAAGTCTGCTTCAAACTTCACTGAACAAGTCAGTGGAAAACAGTCGGTGTTACTGCTAGGTCTTCTGACTGTAAGTAGTGCAATTATGGGTTTTAATGTTAGACCAACTAAACACAAAACAATCCCTGGAACAACTAAGACTTGTGTTAATTGAGCAACCAAAACCAGTTACTGTATGTCAATGAGCCCACTTTACCCGGCAAATTGTGACAGCCGTCACTTCCGGAACCACCTTTTTCGCTTGTGGAACCACCTTTTTCACAGAAAAGAACAGAGCTCAAACCCACGTCTGACCAAATCTGCACATGTTACAAACAGACAGGCAGTTCAATATGCCAAAAATGTAAGTGATTGAAAATAAAACATAGATGATAAAAATAGTACAAATAAAGTAATAACATTTAAATTAAATGATATAGATAAAAAATGTTGAAATAAAGTAATAAAATGAAGTAAAAGTTGAGTAATAAATGATTAAAGTTTAAATAAAAGTACAGCAGTTAGCAGAAAGCATGCTTTGTCTTTTGTTTAGATTTAAACTGCCAACAGTAAGAGCCTTTTTGACGTCCTCTAGGAGTTATACCTGAATCGCATAGTAGCTAAAGGCTGCTTTACCACTCTTTGTTCTAACAACACGTTTTTACCAGCAATTTCTTCTGCTGCGATCTGAGAGATCTGATTGGGTTATATTGCTGAAACATATCAGAGAAGTAATTAGGCCCTGTCCCATTTAGAGGCTTGTACACAAGCAGCAGTGTTTAAAGTCAATTCTATAGCTTCCTGGGAGCCAGTGAAGGGAGCTTAGAATTGGAGTAATGAGCTCTCTCGCTTTCTGCTTGCCAGTGACTCTTTTGATTTTAAATAGAGCAGTATCATGTATAATTTGGGACATCTTTGAAATAAGCATTTTCAGTCAGCTACAGAGTCTGACATTTTATTTGAGATCTGTGAGAGAGTTTGCTCAAAGAGAACACCTTTATTGTCGTTTATGACTCTCCTACCTACATTCATAGAGCTGTTCTGAATGTGAAGGGACATAGAAACATAGAAAACACAGAAATTAACAACAATAAATAAAACAACAATAATTATAGAAACAGTAATATTGTTTGTGATAACAAGGTCAAGGGTATAATCGTAAGAGTGTGTTGAGTCAGGTTGAAATGATCAATTAGTGTGAGTAGTTCTCTGGCATAAGTGTTTTCTGAATTCTCTACATGCAAGTTAAAATCCCCAGATATAATAAGACAGTGAAACTCTAATCAAATGGCTGACAGCAGTTCACCAAGCATTTAACATCCAAATAAGTGTTCAAAGTATTCAAATGCATCACTATTATTATTGTTTCATTTATTCCAAATAGCAAAAATTCCAAATTTCTGGGATAGCAATCTAGTGATGCATGCTAGATTTGATTAATTTTACAAAAATGAAACACTCACCTGAATTTAGTAATTGGATGGTAAACCTATTTTTACTGTAACAACACAACAATCAGGAAGGGACAAGAACAAGAACAAGGAACAAGAAGGTTTTGAAAATACTCCCTTAAAAGAAAAGGAAACTCAGTAGGAGCTTCTCTCTATTACTGTCTGCTACATGTTAAGAAATCATCATGTTGATAATAAAGAGCCTTTGAGGTCATAGATTCAATTTTGAAATAAACACTGTTGTTTAAGAAAGATTACTGTAATAATCTGAGAAATCCTGTGAAGAAAAAACACAGGCAATCAATAATGGCTTATTCAAAGTTTTATTGTGTTTTCTCTGGCTATCTGGTTGCAGGTTTGTCAAAATAAATGTTAAAAACAATAGAATGATTCCAGTCTTATAGTTAATACATCCTTAATTGTTGACAAAATATAAACTTTCCCTCTCTCACAGTGCCTCCTAGTGTTCCTGTGATGCTCCTGCAGGTGCCAACTGCCCAAGCCTCTGAACGATGGAGCTTACTGTGTTTGACTGAAGGATTCACGCCAGCCAACTTCAGCCTCCGCTGGACACAGACATTAGTAGGGGGTCTGACTGAGCCCACTGGACCTGACTGCCTTTGGAACACCACGGAACCAGAGGTCAATAGGTCAGAAAATGTCACCACACTCTCCCAACAGCAGGATGCCCCATGGTACCCCTGGCAGCGCCACAGCCAGTGTCTGCAGTTGATAGTTGGCTCAAACCAGCAGTTCAGGCAGCTGGTCAGTGTACTGGAGCTGCCCCCTCAGGAGTCGCAGAGTGATGATGTCATATATATGTGCTCATTGAGTGGGCACCCAGCACTCACTTCAGCTCTTACAGCATCTTTCAAGTGGGGTGAGTGACATTTACACCCACCAACACGCACACACACAGTGTTTACAAACAATTTCAAAAACAGGGCTTTTTTTTCCAAAACACCTCACACAGTTAACAAAACACCACACTCAATTTGCATCACATCCCAGCTTTGTTTGCAAAATGAAACACTTAACTTACACTTAAGCCAAAACTAAAAACACATTTATAAATATTTGGTTTCCTTGCCATTACTGCAACAGTCTTTAAATGATCTCACATTGTCTCAGTGTCATATAATTTCATGTAGCCTAATAAATAGCCATCAATAGTCAGACCGCAACACACACAACCAAATCTTTACACTGCCTCAGTTTTTATCTGTCACTTTATTGAGGTGTTTCAGATGTGAAAGTGTGAGAAGTGTTGAGCCTTTGTGACATCCGTCATTTATCTCTTTAGGCAAAATGTTAAGCTGGTCAATAGAAGCCTATGTGTTTATATAGCCTAGTTTACATCGTCATCATTTCACCGCTGCCATGTCAACCTTGATAAAAGCGAAAATTATGAAAAGCTTTCACATACCGTAGCATTCAGTAACCTCCCAGCTAACACGGAACGTTACAAACACTTTAAATAACACATAAAGGCCCGTGGTTCTCCTATGGTTATTTCTAAAGCGTTTTCCGTAAACCTTGGATGTAACTTCAGAGAACATTAGCTGTATGTTGTCACACTCACACGCATTCCCCTAACCTTTTTGTTACCAAAAACTCAAACGTTACGTCATGGTTGTATTGTGCCCTTCTCATAATGTTTCCACTTCGTTGAAACGTTCCTGCAAGGTAGTCCTAAGATCGTTAGGTGTCTGGTCCAGTTTAGCATATCAAAGTCAGCAGAACAATCAGAGACAATTGAGCCAATATCAAATGCTGGCCTATAACGATAATACATATATTGTTAGACACTTTAATGCCGTAATCCAGATACAGCAGGGGTAGTGGTTAGCATGTGGGTGACCTGGGTTTACTTCCCACGCATTCAGACATCCGGGAGACTTTGGGGGGGGGGGTTTAACGGTTTAACTACCGTTTGCTAAGTTATCATGTGGTTAATTTAGCATAGTTTTTCCCAGGCATCAGGTTTGCGGCTCACGCTAACATTAGTAGTCAAACAACTAATTTTCCCCACTAAAGTGTGATGCAAGCGCCACCATCTTAACATAGGCGGTTAATATCCACCTTGTTTGATTTTCTTTGTTTAAAAATACAGCAGAGCAATAGAGAGTCCAGATAGATTAATGGGGCACAATGAGCCTTAGTCCGTAATTTCTATTCATACTCTAATGACTATGCTAGCGCTTCTGGGTTCATTTCTATGTAAATGTTAATAAAAGAGAATGGGATAGATTCTCATGTTGGCCGCACTCACACACACCTACATACATACTGTAGCAATATAAAACTGGGAGAGGATAGCCATATGTGTCTTTTTCTCAGAGGCCAGAGTTAATATGATGATTGGACAACTGAATGTGCTGAAGATGACAGTCCTCTGTGGGCTGGTTTTGTTGCTCACAGTGTCAGGTGAGTCTGTGGGATGTAAAAATTACATGTGATTTAGGGAAATTACATGGGATGTACTTTTGTATGTATTGTATGTATTATATGTACATAAAGTGATGTATGTAATATTGTGTATGTGCTTTATGTGTGTATTATTTAATATTCACAGGAATAAGGTGTATGTGCATCAAAACAGATAAGTAGATGCTGAACACAAAGTAAGATACAGACCTGTAAACATAAACGTTCTCTCTCTATGTATGTATATATACATATATGTGTCTATGTATATGTATAACGTTCTGCGAGTTGGTCATTGTTGTGAAATAACTCCTGACAGAATAATGCGGGAGGGGAGTTATTCTTTGATATTGACCGCCTTGCAGAACGTCATCCCACTTATTACACAGCTACCTATTGAAGATATCAATAACAAGACAATGAAGCATTGTTTATCATTGCTTTCATAATAATTAAGATAGATTTATTTTTTTTAACCCTCACTGTAGCATCTGTAGTCAGCTATTGACAATTAGGCATGGGCGTTCAAAATCATATAAATGCGCCAAGTCAGAAAGTTCTAATGTAGAATCCCCGGCTGTGATAGAGCACTATGTGGTATCCTAAGTAGGCTAAATACTGACACATGAAACTAGCACCAGAAATGAAATGAGCTGCCACCTCCACTCATCGGCTCCTTCTCAACCAGCCCCCCCCCCTTGACTTCCACACAGTTACACTTTAAAGTCCCGTTGAAGTGAAAGGAGCATTCTACAGCATTATAAAGATCCTTATAAAAGTGAATGCATATGTATATGTGTATGTCTATATCTATATATATATATATCTATATATATGTGCGTGTGTGTGTATATATATATATATATGTGTACGTATAAATTAATAAATTAAGTTTGTCAAACGATACAAAATTCTAACCGTGATTAATCACATCACAAAGAAAATACCTCTTTTGTTTAAATTGACCTCAAATACATTAGCGTACTATGGAAAATGTTAGCTCTGAACATCACAGCACACTTTATCTACAGCATGACAGTTTAATTTCTTGAATGTATGCTTGCATGTCCATGTCAGTTAATAAGGATTTACAGAATATGCACTAATATTTTGAAGTCGGGTTTTCATTTTAGTTTAAGTAACTTAAACAGCTATTTAAAAACATGCATTTTTTGTGATTTTGATCATGTATATATGCTGCATATGTACTGTGTATATACATATACATATATATATATATAATTGCAACTGTTTTATATCCCTAGGGTTACCCAGAAAGTGTAATGTTGCCTCTGATGAAACTTGAGGACAGACGGCCTTTTGAAGATAGAAGTTGGTTCTCAGGTCAATCAGATTATTCAGACCTTGATTAGCCACTGCAACTGACTTGCTGAAATGCTCAGTTAACTGAGACCAGAAATGCAAACCTTGAAGTTGCTTTGTATGTAAACAAAAATATGACATTAATATCAACTATTCAATGTTTCCACATGATGTAGTTTATTGAGCCTTAGGATCAACATATACAAGCCTTTCCTTAATTCTGCATACTATCAGGGCCAACCCCACTGTCAATATTTAGTTTACTGCAGGCCTATTTTGTCATATTAGTGTGGTTAAATTATGTCCCTTGGGACAGCAGATGTGTTTGATAAGAAGCCACCTGAAGAAACACTTCTCACGTGGAGCGTGATCAGTGCATTGTATTTACTGTGTCAGGGCCTCACAAGTGTTTGTTTGTTTTCTCTAAGTCTTAACACGTGCTTTAAAGCATACACACCAGCCTATAATTACTATCACTGTCTAAACATTTGATTTGTTTGAGTCACATGTATTTTCAGGACCTTGTCTTTAACTAAGCAGGAGTGGTTATATTATGATTGTGATGTATAGATATATAGATAAAAGAAAATTACAAACAGTCAAGGGGGAAAAAGTCACTCCATGAGACACAACATGCTACAGCTCTGGAAAGTTTATTTTGTTATTTTGTGTATACATACAATTTGTTTGTAAGAAATTTTATTGTCATCTGTTTGCATCATGATAACCTGTATCTGTGTGGAGCATCTAATCTACTGATCTACTGATAATGAAATTAAAGGAGAAATCTGGAGTGAATTAATGCATAGTTCTGTTGTTCCAGGTAACCATGAATACTTTCAGTTTCATTCCACTATGCCACATTCAGTTAACATTAGTTATTGGTTCGTTATTCAGTCTAAGGTGCATCTATTATCTGGTTCTTTTTCCTACAGACAGCTTTCATTGACCTTGAACAACAGGGCTATTGACTGATTTACACTTGATTACTCCTTGAATATCATAGGTTGGAGGTAGGTGTTTGTGGGGGATTTTTGGCCAGATATACAAATACTTATTCAGCTCTTTCAGTTCCTGAGTTGGTTAGCATCACAAGTAAAATGTTTCCATGAAGTAGCAGAAGTTTCCTGTGTGCAGACACATACAGATACACTCACACACACACACACACACATGCACACACACACACACACACACAGAGAGAGAGAGAAGAGGAGAAACAAACAAATAAACAAACAAGCAAAACCACAAAGAGAAGACAGATGGAGATAGATAGATAGATAGATAAACTTACAGAGAGATGAAATAGCTGTCATGTCATTATAACTAGGCTGTCCATGGCCTAGATGGATGAAGCTATTTACAACCAGTGATCATTACCCGAGAGCACCAGTAGCCTACATTAGGGCATGTATCTTATCTTGCATGGAACATACCAGAAATCAATTAAGTTTTTCAAAAGCAATACAGTTAGGTTATCTTCCATCAATGTATGTCCATTTCTGTTGGCTATTTCCACTATGTAAACAGAACAACTGAAACCCATTTCTCTGTAAGCCTGTGTCAAATGCAGTTAACGCTTCCTGATGGCCTAATGACTGATAGCGTTTGTCTTTAGTAGAGAGGGCAGTGGGTGTTTTTCAGTGCCGTGGTGTTATGCTACTCATCATGAGAAAATATCTGCAACATCCCCCTATAGCTCTTGTAGTTTTGCCATTCAGCACATTAAGTATTCCATTTCTTGCTACTCATCTAGGCCTTGAAGTAAAGCGAGAGAAATAGGTCACACTGTCCAAAATCGACATACATTTGAATAGCAGTAACCAAAAGAAAAACAACAAAATGTTGCTGGTTGTGTGGGTGTCTTTGTCAGAGGGCATTGATGTCATCAGGCTTAGAAGTGGCTTTTTTGGTCTGGCTGACATCCATTCTCCAGACAAAGCACTTACGAAGTCTGTCGCTGTCCCAGACTCGCAAGCGGCTCCAGATGCCCTGCAGCATGCCCGTTAGCATGCTCCGCATGGCCGAGGAGGACACGTAGAAGATGAAGGGGTCGAGGCAGGCGTTAAAGGTGCTGAGTAGCAGCGCCAGATCACGCCAGCGCGGGCTCTGCCCTGTCACTATGCCCACCACGTGTGAGACATTGTAGGGTCCGAAGCAGAGGGTGAAGACCACAAGTGTTCCCAGCGCTAGGCCCACGGCGCGGAGGCGTCGGCGGCGCCCAATGTTGGGCAGGCGCAGAAGGATGTGGATGAAGTTGATGTAGCAGAAGGAGCAGATGAGCAGCGGCACACAGAACAGCACCACACAAAGCTCCAGACGGTATGGCAGCAGGATCTCCAGCTGTGCCTGGGAGAAGTTCTCGTAGCAGACATTGGGCCTCAGGTGGATGGCAGACATCATGATGCTCAGCCCCGTGCCATTGTTGCTGTTGCTGCCACTGCCACTGTCACCACCAGAGGAGGAGGACGTGTCGGAGTCAGGGTTGTAATACGGCATGATGAAGACGATGCTGAGGTGCGCAAAGCAAACCAACCAGATGAAGACACTGGCCAGGACAGCGTAGGCTGGCCGACGGCCCAGCGAGTGGCGGATGGGAAAGGCCACGCCCAGGTAGCGTTCCACACTGACGGCTGTCAGGAAGAGTGTGCTATTGTAGATGGTCATGTAGAAGATGAACCCCGAGAGTGGGCATAGGAAGTAAGGCATGTTCCATGTCATGTTGTTGACCACCTCCTGCATTTTGAAGGGCAAGAAGATGAGGAAGAGCAAGTCAGAAATAGTGAGGTTGAGGAGGAGGATGTCGATGGGTGTGGGCTTACGCCGCACCTTCAGGATGAAAGTGTAGAAGGCCAGGATATTGGTGGGGAAGCCAGTGATAAAGGTTATAATGTAGACAGAGAGGCACAACTGTGTCTGGCATTCCTGCATGATGGCACGACACGAGCATGGGCAGGCATGAAGCTGACTCGTAGGTGAAGGGGGACAAGTTGGATGTGGCAAAACCAATCAGATGTCACATGGTGTCAGCACATCTGCTGAACACAGAAAGACACAAAAAACACAACAGCCAGTCATCTTATGAGGCACCTGAAGCAGACTCAGATATTAATAGTGCTTTATTATATTATCATAGTTGATAGAAGCATCTTTTATGTGATGTGCTTGCCATCAGAGATAAATACAAGTAAATTTCATGCCACATAATATGTCAGTTATTAAAACTTTCTAAACTTGACTTTGCCTGCCAATGGACACAAATGTCTTTTTTTTTTTAAATCTTGCATTTCAGAGTATGTATGTAACGGCACCCTTATATTAACACTTATTACACTTTTTCTTGTGATTATGTCAAACTGTTTGCTGTTACCCAATATCCTCATCATCATCAGTTATTACTATGGCTATCCAACAATTAAAATCTTAATTGCGATTAATCTCATTAAATTATGTAGCTAATCATGATTAATCATAAACCAAAAATAAAAAATAAAAACTCACAGCAGACTTTTATCAACAGAATAGCAATTTAATTTCTTTCTATGTGATAGTTTTACATAATATAATGCACAAATATTTGAAATTTGAGTTTTGATATTAGGCCTAGGCCTATAGCCTATTCTTTCCAAAATAATGATATTTCAGACATTTACTAGTCATATGTGGAAAATACAATTTGGAGAAATAACAGACTATATAACTTAAATGGCTGCAAGCTACAACTGCATTTCGAACAGCAAGGAAGTAGTTTGACTCCTGACAGTTCAGTTAGGCTAGGCTAGTAGGCTAATTGCTAGGCTACCTACTAGGCTACAGTCTACAGGTGCGCCCATCGGCCATCAACCACGGGACTCACATTTTACCTGGAAAAGTGAAAGTAAACTCGCACCGTATGGCATTTGTAGGCTACATAACTTAACTGGCCATGTTGTGGGTTTATTTGACAAGTTGTACAGCTACATTTTCTGACAAAGTTAATGTTACAACTACCTTTTTTGCAGGCTAGTCACCTGTGAAAATCTGCATTGTTTCTTACCAAGAGGAGCCCAGTTCACTGTTGTTTAAATAACCTTTGTTAACAGCGTCATTTTTTAAATTGCGGTAAAGTGAGATTGCATTAACGCGCTATTAATGCATTGACTTTGACAGCCCTAGTTATTCCACAACCACCATAAGGCTAGATGAACAGAGTTGAAGTGTTGTAATGAAGGACGGATAGTGGTGCTCTCTACAAAAGTACAAACTGTGCACTATATGTAATGTGTAATGTGCAATAAAGTTATTATCTAAAGCAGAAGATGTAAGCATTAAGCATTAAGATATTTCCTTAATGTAGAAGACATCACTGGTCTAATGCAACAAAAACGTGTTTTTAACAACTATTTGAAAATGCCTCTTTCAAAACTCTCACATTTTGCTAGACTGATGGTGACCTACTGAGAGATGACAGGCTGAAGACCAACAGCTCCTTTCTCCTACTGAGTCACCGGTCCAGTCAGTTCACAGGAGTTTTTACTGTAAACTGTTGCCTTTTTAGGACACACTGTCACTTGCTGATTCGTTTAGTTCAAGTGGTCACTCTGAGTCAAGACTAAAAACATTCAAAACAAATCAGACATTCTCTCATAAACTTACCTCCCCTCTCTCTTTTGCCTCTGGTGTGTGTGTTTGTGTGCACATGCATGTGTAGGTGAAGTCTGCTCTTGTCTCCCAGCGTTGCTTTCTTATTCAAAGGCAGTAAGATCCTGCCCACTGCCACAACCGTCAGGCTGTGTTTACACTACGCGCTCAATATTCACTGGAATATTGGAACTCATAATGGAAAATTAATAAGAGAGTGGATTCACCTCTCTCTCCCCCTCTCTCTCTCGCTCTCTCTCTCTGTAGCATCACACACTTTCCAAAGCACTCAGTCATACACTACGCCATGGTTACTTCGGCTCTAACTCCTGCTCTTGTGTAGTGGATGAGAAGCTGGAGCTTGAGGAGAGCTGTTTATATGACTTGTGTGCTGTATGGAGGGAGGAGTTAGGGGAGAGATAGAAAAATAGAACAATAGAGCCATGTTTGGATGCTGTTAAATTGGATGGGGGGGGGGGGGGAAAGTAGAGGATGAGACATGCAGAAAGGGAGACATAAACAATCAAGGGGGTTGTGAAGAGGGACATTACTGGCATTAACTTGTAATACCTTTTCCTTGCCAGCTGCTTTGATCAAACAATCCACACATCCCCAGACTGAGCATAATAAACTCACCATGTTTACCCTCCTGATAGATCATTCACAGGTTCATTGTGTGTTGCAGGTGAGGCGATAAAACGAGTTACGGCCATCTCCTTCCCACAGTAAACCTGAAAAATCCCCCCAAAACGGACCATTCCATGCTATTTTAGCTTCACAGAGTAGTTATAAACAAAAGGAATTCCTATAATTCCTCTGAAGTATCTTTCTCTGTGCTTCAAGACAGTGTTTCCTAACCTTTTTTGTCCTGTGTACACCCTGAGTCTTTTTGTCATACCATGAGTACCCTCTCACTCATACGTGTTGATGATTCCCTAAAAGTAGAACATAATACAACTAATTATTATTGATGAGGAGTGCCACAGGTTATTGTCTCCCCGGTGAAACTAGTTGTTCTAGGTGTATTTTATTGGCGTAATATGAAATGACTGAGAATAGTTATTTATCAGCTTGGAAATAAATTATTATTAAATATTTCCATGTACCCCCTGCAGTGTGCTCGCGTACCCCTGGTTGGGAATCACTGTTTTAAGGAATGTGTCTGGTGTAATTACGCATGAGGAATGAGGAAACAATTGATTTCCTACAGGATAAGTATCTATCTATCTGTCTATCTATCTATCTATAGTCTATCTATATGTCTGCCTGTCTGTCTACTAGGTTAAAGGATTTTTCTATTCAGTAGAATGAAAGGATGTCAGATAAAAAGCTTATGAATGGATTTTAAAGGATCACTACTTGAAAAATCCCTAATGAAATGCGGTGTGTTTTAGTACTATACATCTTCCAAACCTCTGTTCCATTAGTTGGACTAAACAAGGTGAAGCTCCTTTGCTGTTTAGCTTCAATTGTCCCAATTGTTGCCAGTTTTAAATCTAGTTCTCAGATACTCTCTCTATAAAATGCACCACATATTAATCAGATGTGACTTTAAATTTGTCTTTATTTCTTTATTTATTTTATTTACATACTTGTGTCCACCCTATTTCTACGCCCTTGAAGCAAGGCATTGATAAAGTTGGTTGTTAGAGAGCCTTCCATTTTGTAAATAATACTGTAAAAGAGGAAGAGAGATGAGAAATTTGGGAACCTTGTTACAAATCAAGCCTCAAATTCTATATCTGTTGACTGCAATGTACTTGTCGCAGATTAGATATGCTTACACTGCACAAAACCATGCATAGTACACTGTATGAGGGATGTTGGGACATGTCTCAGTGCATATTACTGCAAATCACATCTAGAGGGTATAGGCTTTTAGAAAATATACAGTTTACTCTGTTTTACCTGTTTTCCTTACGGACTATGACCAAAATGTAACATCTGTTCACACAGACCTGTACTGAAGATTTGTGAACCAAGAGCAAATAATATCCTTAAATTAAGGGTAAGTTGGAAAACTTTCTATGAACCCAGTATTCATAAAGCCTTATAAACACATTTATAAAGGGTTATAATGCATTTACTAGCTATCTAATTTAATTAGTGCAATAAGGTATTATAATGTTATATTATAAGCCTTTATAAACTTTCAAATGCTCATGCCAAATAATGAAGAGTTACAAGTGTTTAGTGCATAAGTGAAGTAAGCTGAACACATAATTAAGAGTCAAGATACAAGTCAATAATAGACCATTACAAACAATAAGTAAAGTGGTATATTTCCCTTGTATCAAAAGGTCAAAGAAGTGTTACAATGATTTGTGACACTTCAAGTTGTAAAGACTTATGATATGATAATATTATAAATCCTTATGAATACAGTCATGAAATGTATAAACAGTTCTGAATACTAATGTTATTAGTTATAAGGCTTTATGAATGCATTATAACCCTTTATGAATACTTTTTAAATTTGTTTGGATACTGGGTTCATAGAAAGTGTTACCGGTTAAACAGCATTAAACTTCATGTTTTCATGTTTGGGCATTGTGCACTGTAAGCCTATCTGGCCATCGACCTAATTTTCTTACCTGTGAATTGACACACTGAGCCTACAGACAATGCACACTGAGAGAATTTTTTTAAAAACTCATGTGGTCTCTGTCCTGTTTTTGTAATCAAGCTTACTGTATACAACTACATATGTTGTATAAATATCATAATCAATAGTCAAACAACATGAGATACCTTTAGGTAAATATTATTCCATTATTTATGCAAAATTACAGCAAACTCTTATACCACGGAAACATCTCGACCACCATAAATGGTGTTACCAGCTATCCTAGGTTGTCTTATTAAGGGGAAGGAAGGCAGATGGTTGCTCAGCAACGATGGTTGCTCAACACATGACAATAGACAGAAACAAAAAAGAGGAAGAATACAAACAGGTTAATTGCGCCAGCGCAATCACTGGACATGTAAAATAAGTTACACATTAAAAGTACAATGCACCTCAAACTCTTACAGATCCTAGCAGTGATATCTGCACAATTTGACTCAGTTGGTGAGGTGTTTTTTTTTTTTTTTTTGCAGCTGTCTTTTGGATGAGACGTTAAGCCAAGGTCCTGACTCAAAGTGGTTATAAAAGATCCCAAGGCATTTGTTGCAAAGAGTAGGGGTTCTCCGGGGTCCTGGCTAAAGTCCGAACCTGGCTCATTCAATCTGGACCCCTAGTCATCCCCCACTGTAATTGTCTCATTCATCCATTCCTTCACTCTCCACCTCAAGCTGGTGTGTGGTGAGCGTTCTGGTGCATAATGGCTGTCGTATGTACATCACTGCGGTGGGTGCTACACATTGGTGGTGGTTAGTGAGGTCCCCCTAAGCGCTTCGGGTATCTTAACTTCAAAATGTCAAAAGAAAGTAAAAAAAAAAAAAAAGAGATAGCCTGGGATGAATATATTTGCGAGTTGAAGCAGAAATCTGGTCCTAACGTGAACTATCGTTGGAGCTATGTGTACGTTCGTCTGTATCTCTGCAGTTCAGCAAAGGACAGTAGACTCCCCTGCAGCAGCAGAGCAGGTGTAGTCTGTCTGTCATCCTCCTCATGACGTGCCTGAACGTGCCCCGGAGCGCAGATGAGGAGAAATAGTAGATGAAGGGGTCAAGGCAGGCGTTGAGAGTGCTGGTGAGCACAGCAATCTTGCGCCATGTGGGGCTCTTCCACTCGATGAAGCCCACCAGATGTGAAAGGTTATAGGGACCAAAGCAAAGGAGAAACACTACCATGGTGCCAACGGCCAAGCCGATGGCTCTGTTGCGTTTGTGCAGCGTGATGTTTGGCAGTCGCGACAAAATGCGCACAAAGTTGATGTAGCAGAAACAGCAGATGAGCAGAGGAATACAGAAGAGCACAATGCACAGCTCCAGTCTTACAGGCAGCAGAATCTTCAGCTGGGCATCGGTGAATTCCTCGTAGCAGGTGTCGCGCTCTGTGGGGTTGATGCCTGTGCCGTTGCTGTGGTTGTAGTACTGCATGATGTAAACGATGCTGATGTGCGCCATTGAAACTGCCCAGGCCACGAATCCAAAGATCACAGCGTAGACTGGCCTCCGCTTGAGCTTGTACTTGATGGGGAAGGCGACCCCGAGGTAACGCTCCACGGAGATTGCTGTGAGGAAGAAGGTACTGTTGTAGATGGTGGTGTAAAAGATGTAGCCTGACATTGGGCAGAGGAAGTGGGGCATGTTCCATTTCATGTTGTCTGCGGCTTCCTTCATTCGGAAAGGCAGGAACACCAGAAAGAGCAGATCAGAGACGGTGAGATTGAGCAGCAGAATGTCCACGGGTGTTGGATTTTGACGGATTTTCTTGATGAAGGTGAAGAGCGCCAAAATGTTGGCCGGAAGCCCAAGCACAAAGGTAATGATGTAGACGGTAAGCACTATTTGACTATTGGGCTGTATCTCCATTTTGCTGACCAAGAACAGCAAAACCTGCTGTGAGAAAAAATAAACACAAGAGTTAGGTCAGACACAAACAGCCGAACTGTTTCACACAAACCACAACACCACCACCTCCCCCCCCACCCCCACGCACACGCAAGAAATCCATGTGAGACATTGTCATGCCTTCAATCTGTTCTCTCTACTGAACTCATGCACCTATTCATTGACACAGAGAGAAGAACAACACAAATCCCGCCTTGTAAAACCTTCAGTTAGTGCTCACTCTACCATGAAGGACACTGCTTGCGTAGGGAAATTGAATTCTTACACTAGAGGGGTTGTGGAATTACTTCAGCTCTCTGCCTGTGATGTCCCAGATTGCATTATTGCCTAGATATCAGAGTGCTATTTAATGAGTTGTAATGAAACAATAGCACAGCACTCAACTGCACTGGCCCAAAGGAAAACTTCATCGACAGATAACTGATTACTACCATGAAAATTAAAATGACCCAGCTGGATATATGATTTGGTTTCTAGGTATTTGCTTGGCACTCGATCACACAACCTACATTAATGATAAAGACTTTTAAGTATTGCAATGCTTACTTCTTGGGAGGGAATGAAATCAAGAGCCAGAATTCAGGTTTCAGGTTCAGGTTATTTCAACAATTATATCCAACCGTGGCCATGGTAAACTTGTCTTGTACTTGTCTGGCATTTAGACAGCATGTTACAATTTTAGCATGTGTTTTCTTTCCAAAAGTAATTATATTTAGATGCAATCTACTGTATACCAAACCCCATTACATTAATTTAATGAATCATTGCCCTGCTGTTAATGTCCTGTAATAAGGATTGTAATTAGGTTATATCCACATTCACGAGGCAACTCAGGAAATCAAAATACATTTAAGGATGTTATTATGGTCAGTATTCACAGTCTAAACAGACATCCCTTAATAAATAGGGTAACGTGACTGCAAGTGATCAGGAGAGGCTATAGACAGTAATTCTAAGAACTGACACACACACACACACACACATGTTGCCAGCAGAGAGATTGTGTATTATTTTCCAGTCAGTTTCTAAAGGAGAAGCCATAAACCCTCTGATAAGAAGAGTTGGTGAACGTGCTTGTACTGATAGGGCAGCTGCCAGAGTCAAACAGCCCTTACAAAAACTATGAGCTTCACAGACTTGTGCCACACAGAGAGCTCCTGAAACACACTAACCTATTAAACCACTACAATAAACCACTTTCAGTCAACCTGCTTCTTAGTGCAAGTTTCACATCAGCCTCAGACCCTCACAGATGCCTGCTATGTCATACTTATGAGCAGATAAATGACTTTGCCAGTGACAATGAAGACAGCCAAGAGCTCAATAAATGTATGTAAATACACTTCATTATGTGTCTGATCTAAATAATCACAATCCATTATTTTATATATTTGAAGAATTATTTAAACTATACAAATACCATGGCACATGTAAAATAAATGTCTACTAAAAACAAGAAATAAGTGCCAATAGATCTTATAGATGGTCAAAATTGTTTGTTACATCTGCCGGTTATGTTTGTTTTCTAAACTTCAAAAACTCTGCAAGAGAGGAGTATAAGGTACGTACCTTTGTTAGACAGTGAAACGGTGTCTAATGTGAGGATGAAAGCCTATCTTCCTTTTTGTCAAGGCTGTTTAGAGTGATGCAACTGTACTCACGTACACTCTCTCTCAGCATTGACCACATCTAAAGAGGAAATAAATAGTTCCACTTATTAGGACTGTAAAGGGTGTTGCATTGACAAATGACCATACAATGAACCATTTTTCCCATACAGAAAAAAAGAAAAGCTTAACACATCAGAGTGCATCAGTTGAAATATTAGCTAATGAATAAAAGACTTGTGATTTCAACTTTGAGCCCTCACTTAGGGCTGTGTAGACATGTGTCTGATCAGACAGTAAGGAGAACACACTACTCCATAGTAGGCCTCTATAGTAGGCCAGGTGAGTGAGCACATATGTGGATAGGACTTTTGTCTAGCCATGTGGCCCTTTTTGTGTGAACTTTTATATCTGACATAATTTAACACTAGTTTTGACACTTCCCATCACCTACAGTTCACACGGTATACACTAAACTATTATTACTTTTAAGTTTTTTTTTAAATACACCAATGGTCCCTTGAATATCCAACTCACCACTAACACACATTTGGTGGCAGGAGAGTTAAACACTTGAAGTGTACGATAATGTGCCCACACACCTGTTTATTTCATCCTTCAACTTGAGCCCAGGACCCAGCTCCTTACTCCACACTGCTCAGCATATCTCTTTGATCAACCCAATATTCCCTTTGACATGCTGTATTTGTTCTCCACTCACTTCTCACTTACTGCGGGCAATAAGGCATCTGTTCTTGAATTTTAATCAAGTGTGTTGTCCAGGAATGCATAGTTTTCTCATTGGAATTGGAAAAGTCCAAGAACAGCCAACACAGATATCAGGAATTTACCAATGGGAAAAAAGCCTGAAAATGGAAAAAATAAACTTACTCAACACACCTCCCCATAACCCCCCCCCACACACACACACACACACACACACACACAAACACATACTTACTCACTCAGTAGTAATTAAGCAAACCAGGGCAGTAGGCTCCATTGTTGCGTAAAGCAGGATTTTCTCGCGTTGGTTTTTTTTTTTGTTGGTTTTTTGTCAGCAGCAATAACTGCCTCTACACCGGAACCCTGTTTTGTAGCCTTTGATACCTGTTTTTGAGAGACCTTCTTTGTGAAACCTCATGTCTTTTTTTCAGACCCAAACTGAAATAGGCCTTCCTGACAGAGAAAACCTTGACAGAGAAATGACAGACCAGGAAGTACCATGACCCCTTCTCACCTTGTGTTACTTTAGCCCTTTTCTAATTGCTTGTCAATCACATAAGCATGTAAGCATGCATGCACGCAGGTATGAACACACACATACTGTATACACAGTGAAAAGTTGTTAATATTAACAACTAATACAATCAATCCAAATGACAATTAGATAGATGAATTTGGCAATCATACTTTCCGCCTCATAGCAGTCACTACAAACTTCTTAACAGCATGAAAAGCAAAAGTGTTATATTAAGCAATCACAAATAATTATATGTAGCTTGACATTATACGTCAGATTAATTATACATTGTATCAGACCAATTAATGTCAATGGGCACATCATGAGCGATTAGAGCAACAAGAGCGAAGACAGATATTTAGCAGCATTTTTTTATCTGCAAAAAAAGCTGTATATCAAAACTGTAAACGATTTTACAGCAGTAGTGAATGCACAGTACGGCCTAGATGTCAAGAAAAAGAAGTGTGAAAAGCAGCGGAAGAGACAGTGGCAATCTAGAGGCACAGTTGAGGGGCCCAGAGGTCACATCAGCTGAAAACTGAAAGGGAGCTTAAGGCAGACAACATAGAGCTGGTAGTTGATGAAGGTCAAACAAGCTTATCTGGACTGTTGTATAGCCAGTGTGAGGTAAATAGAATGTTTTTGGATAAAAGAAGATTATCATCTCCCTACAGTGCTAGTCTGGATCCCATTCAGTTCATTGACTCAGGAGGCATTTTAACCTGTCCAATCAGTGAACAGAGGGAAGTGTTACGAATGCAGAGCTACAATGTTATCAGTCAAGACAAGCTACCAGTCGGGGGCTGATCCAATCTATTTAAACGTAAACACCTAAAGCAAGCAATCGAATGTCACTACCGAATGTCCAAACCCTCTGTACGAAACGAAAGTGTAGAACGAGCGTCTGGTTTTATTACCAGGCTAGATAGTAGTGAGAGAGCTACCTCTTGTTGCTTAAATACAGAAAGAAGACTGAAACTGTTTTCCTCCCCTTTTCCTCCAGCATGAGGTATGATCACAAGTCAGACTATTAGTACACCCTGTCTGCTCATTTTAGAAGACAGGTGTAATTTTTTTTTTGTTTTCGAAATGTCTGGTATAGCCAGTACCTTTGATTATAGTGGAAGCTAATTGTTGCAGCATACTCAACAGAATGCTTCAGTATTGTACCTCGGTGTAATCTCCCTGTGAAACCGTAACCCATGCTTCAGTATTGTACCCCAGTATAGCCTCTGTCCCTGTGAGACAGCAACCTATTCAACTCAGTGGCATCTTGTCATGACTACATCAAAGGTCTCTTTTGATTCCTTGATAAGCACTCTGTTCTGTCTTTGCGGCCTCCACAAATCTCTTTGGCTCTCCCTAGAGGATGACAGGTGAAATATCTGTACTGAGCAGAGAAATCTTGTGTCTTTGGTGATACTATAGAGCCTGGCTGAATCCCACTGCCTGTACCCTGTCCCTGTTGCATATGGTCACAAAGTTGTCAGGAAAGGAAAACATGGTTCTTGAACTTAGAAATAGATGCTAAAAATAGACGCTAAATAAATTCTGCTCTCATGAACTATAGTCAACTGTAGTAGGTTTAATTGTCATTTCAGCCGTAAAAATGAGACAAAACGTTTCCCCATGGATTCAAGTGGTGCTATATTAAAGATGTATAAAAAGACATTTGAGACATTTAGTGTACACACATTATAGATACAGCACAGAAAGTGCAGTTCCTACTTACTACTTAATTAGAGCATTTAAGACATACACAGACAACAAAAGACAGGGCATCAATAGACTTGTAACAGAGCATTGCTGTAAGTTAGGTAAGTTAGGTCATGCACTGAAGACTGCAGAGATTTCCTGTGATTTACAAACTTGATTACTCATAAATGGCCAATTGTATAGGTCCTTCATACTGATGAATTTGGTATGTTTCCGTGCTTATGTGCTTTTTCTAATATGGTTTGTCATGTGTTGTGTAAAGAGGTGGTGAGCTGTCGGACTGAGAAAATGGGTGTCCATGGACTCAGAGCTGCAGAATGTAAATATAATTATAGTTAGAAGTAGAGGTGGACCTTGCAACCATAGCAGCAGCAGCAGTAGGAGGAACAGTGGGAAGTACTATAGGAGCACTGACTGATCTCATTGAGACCATTAACTTTGCTTCTGAACATAAACTCATCATAAACTCATACTCATCAACTGCACTAAAACAGCAACAATTTCCCATCCATCATGAGTAACTTTTAATTTTAGATTTAGCATGTGGTAACTAAAATGTCTTTCTTTCTTTCAGTTGACATACATTTCTTTGTGATATAGTTGCAGTCTATTGAAAGTTTTAGACAGAGCATTTGTGTTTTATCCTTAACTCTCTGCCTGATTCACAAATTAACATTCCTTATTTAGTCAGGAGATTTTATTTAGGAAATCATATGCTTTAATGAAGTAATCTAATATTTATGCAATTTAACCTAACTGTAGAGTAACAAATTATGAAATAATTACAACTGTGTGCATCATGTCCTTTAATATGTTACTTTATGTATTTACCTTTGACATGAGCAGGATAAGTAAATTTAAAGCAGAAAATGTAGCTTGATAAATCTTATTCCTTAGATTATGCTCATTGCTTAGATTATTTTCCCTGATTTTAGACAACCATTTTTTTAGGGTTTTCATGTCTTTGAGCCTTCTCCACAAACTGTAACTGAAAACCAAAAGGTTTCTTTTTCCTTCTGCAAGCATGCTATACTTCTGACAGCAGCATAGGCTGTCATGACCTATGACGTACACAAAGGCAAGGGACAACTGACAGCACAACGTCGTCTTGGCATCATGTTCTCTGTCCCTTTCAATAGGTCAGCAAATTCAGATGAATTTGGAACTGGAGTGCTCCCTTGCACACAGCAGTGTAATGGTCACCTACTCAATGATCCATATAAAGGGAAGAAATCTAAAAAGCAGATTGCTGATGTCTGTGAGTTGAAATTCATCTTAAGAAAATGTCGCAGACGGCACCTGCTACCATGACAATAGAAGTCTACAGAGAAAAGCAAAATCAGAAAGACATGTTAAGAGTCAAACAACAGAAAGCAATAAAATGGTTGTGTTTTTTGTTGACCACATCTTCTTATCCAGTGGGTTTTGTGATCCATGAGTTTTAATGTTCAGTAATAGATATAGCTTTATTGAGTGGTTTGCATTGTGCCTCTAGAATGAGAGAGAACTGTGCAACGTAGACCGAATGTGCAAACCTCATTTATGCTTAATGTTGAGTTTGGGTCATTTTACCCAACCACTTCAAGCTTACACATATGGAGAATATAGATGAAAGGGATTAATGGATTAAAGTATGTAGAGTGATTCATAATGTCTGCTGGACTGAACTGAATTCCAACTACCAAGTTCAAGTCGGAAGGTTCAAGAGGACGGAAAATGCAGACATTCTGCAACTACAGTATGTAAGATAAACCTGTGGTTTCAAAATATTTAGCATGGTAAAAAGGGAAAATGTGCAAAAAACAATTCTGTCTTGCCAAAGATGGCCACTAGGTGGCCATATGGACCTCGCCACAACATACAGTGCATTGTAAATATCATCTGGAAAAAAAGCTTCCTATTTGAGAAACAAGCTAAATCACCAGAGACTTTACCAGCTATGGAAGAACTGTGTGTGTACTCAGTCCCATTATCTTATAAAATAGTTTGGCATGGATCAGTAGAGGAAAGTGGGCAAAACAAAAAGTGAAAGCAACCCAGCAAACACATAACCTTCAGGGAACATTCTCTAAAGGTTATGGTAAGGTTTTACCTTTAAGGAACCTTCCAAGGATGTTCTCTTAACACTGACAGCCCTGAAACCTTGTAAATAGTTCTGATATATTTTTTGGTTGTTGAAATATGCAGTGTCTCTTTTAACAATAATATTAACAAAATGAAACCATGACAAAGGAATTCACGAGACTCAGCTCAGTTCCACTCAAAGCAATTTGGAGAATTGTGCTATGCAAACACAGACACACTCGACGCAGAACCATAACAGAAAAACCACGGCAGAACCATAAATCAGCCGATAAGCTTTGACACAACTGACATAAACACGGTTAACAGAGTCTGCAGCTGCTGCATACTACTGCCTAACTTGTGAAAATGGGGTGTTAAAAAATCATGTGGTCGGTCACCCCTGTCATAAACAATCTGTGGCAACAACACTCATTCACGTTGGGTGTGTAGGAAACTGAGGAGTGCCACTTTGCTAAAGCCTGCATTTACGAGTAGCATGCGTGACATTCTTTCTTCACAAAAAAATAAAGGAGAATTCTGGAACTTTTTTTTTTAAATGTGTGATTAATCGTGAAAGAAAATTTAAATGAATCAGATCTTTTTTTTTTATTGACTGACAGCAATAATTTTAACATCAGAGAACAAGGCACAATATTCCACTCATCCATTCCATGCCCCCTTTTTGTTTGAGCAATATCTAAACACAAAAAGAGGCTTTACGATAGGTATGACTGTGGCAAAATTTGGGCGATGCTTAAGCAGGCTACATTCATGTATTTTTTATTCAACAACTTTCATCAGGACCTGCTACTTGACTCACTTTCTCTAACTGTCCTGCCCCATTTCAACCCCCCTAGTTCCACTGCCCAGGATAGACATTGTTCTCATTGTTGTCTATTTCTTCCATTATTTTTTAATCAGGCAATATCAGCCAACGTCAAGGGTATTATTTAGACAATATATTTGAAGTCATTTCTTGCTGGATTAGGCTGCCTGAATTCATAGGCTGTCTCATAGGATGTACTTATTTTAATACATGGTTTATCATTTGTTGAGGACATTGCGTGAACTAAAGCACCAAGGAAAAATTGTGTTTGATGGATACAGAGTTCCAGAATGTATTTATTAAATTAAATGTAGCCTACTGGCTTAGATTCAAAGTTAATTTTCTTGAAACCATTCACAGCCTGGAGAGACTAAAGTCATTGTAAAGTTCAGATTGCCGTTTCACTTGGTAGCCCTGCCTTGGTTACGCCACATGCATATACTGGACTGTATGTTGAAACATACCGACCATAAAGGGTCTTGCATGTAGAATTTTCCCCAACACAGCAGAGACTCTACTGCACAAAGTAAGCCTAGTTCACAAGTCTCACCACTTCCCTAGAGTAAAAAAAGGCTGAAACCATAAACATTAACCATAAAACATTTGACACATATTTAAAATAATCTTTTTTAAAATACATTTTTAAAAATCTTGTGCTATTTCATGTCTAGATCCAATATCCATGTCACCATGTATTGTTCCAATGTATTGTTCCAATATGTGTTCCAATATTGTTGTTTCCTTAGAGCGATTTGCCACTATTTGGGAAAATACACTCATTTTCCACCTCCACTCGAGTGAAACAGTTGAGTTTTACCTTTCTTCAGTTCACCCAGACTTTCTCTGAGTCTGACGGCAGGAGTTTTAGTTTCAGCCTAGCATAGGTTATCAGAGGAAACCATTAGCCATAGCTGCCAACACTCCCGTTTTTACTGTTTTTCTCATATGTTTCAGACCTATCTCCTGCCCCCTCCCATTTTGTCATTTCTCCCAGGAATTTACAGTAATTTATTTACAAGACCCAAATTTCTTCATGATTAATCAAATTAATATGTTTGTGCAAAATTCTCAAGATGCAAAATCAGGTAGGAAATGCAGTCTGTTGCGGCAAACTGTCAATCACAACCTGATGCTCACTCTGTGCATGTTGCAGGTGCAGGAAGTTGAACACTAACATTACTGTTGTCATTAGATGTACATTTTTCCTTCCCAGAAGCACTTGGCAAGAAATAGCGATGTTCTGGATGAATATTAATGCTGGCCATGTAAGAGAGACCTTAGCTTTGGATAGCAAAGATGGATCTCTGAGTGCAATCTCTGTTCATTTGAGTAATAAACAGCGCATTTCAGAGGGTGTGTTTGCTTTTCATGTAGCGGCCAGGCAATGCACAGTGTGTCACGGTTCACCCGGGAATCGAACCCGGGCAGAAGCCTTACCACTAGACCACAGGGGAGAGGGAGACTCAAGGTGCAGAGAGGGGCAGACAAGGCTCAAAAGCAAGGGGAAAGTGTTTACTGAGATCAAAACAGGTAATAAAGCAAACAATATCCAAAAGCACAAAAGATCTAGAGAGTAAGTGTCCGTCCAGGGTCTTAAAAGAGGCGGGGCAACAAAATCCAGGGAACAGAGCATCCAAGACAAAAGAGTTCAGCAAGGTCAAACTGTTCTGAGCGTAGACGGTCACAGGAACCAAAACAAAGAACACTTACGGGGGCCGTAGTCAATAGAGAGACAATTCCAAGACTGAACAACAGACAAGAAACTGAGGTTCATTTTTGAAAATTGGATCAATAGTTCAAAAGTTCATTCCAGCTTTGATCCAAAATTTGATGTTGAAACGAGAAGTGTGACAATATCTGACACAGCATATCTGAGTGAGCTAATCAAGTGTGAATCTGTTAATGTACTGTATATTTGGTGTTTTTTTTTCAGCAAAAGATTGTCACCAAGACATCACACCACACTGAACAAAAGCACCGGAAACCAAGCTGCGTGCTGGAAACCGAGTACAATTTGTGATGTTTACTGACTGATCACTGACATAGCACGAATAGGCTAGCAAGTCAGAAAAAAACAAACCAGAAACAATAGCCCAATAAGTGCTTGTGAATAATAATAATAATAATAATAATAATAATGAAAACAAATTCCTGATTTTGCCCTGTTGGCAGGTATGCCATTAGCCTATTAGCCTCTTCTATTAGCATCATGTTCAAAATGAATAAGAATTAAGAATTCTGGGATTTATTCTAATTAAAACTTCACTCTTCCGTAGTTGCAAAATGTGAATACAGAGGGTGCATTAATGGCATAATTTGAATGCCATATAGTGCTGTGCACAATTCATTTCATGTTTCATGAATCTACAAACCATTCTAGGTACCTCAACATGTTTTTTTTTTTCAGAGAGCAAAGCCTTCACTGTGATGTCCTGCCATGAGCAAACTCAGAGCACCATTTATGCACCCTCTCTATTCTGAACTGGAGTTTGAGGAGCATCATAATTCGTGGTTGTGATGTCTCAGGTACTGGACATCAAAGTTTATCAACATTCCAACAGGATAATGACCATCATCAATAGAGATGCAGAGAAAACCATCCACCCCAGACATCCTAAGAATATGACTGAACTGAAAGAAGAATGGACTAAAACAACTCCACCTCTATCCGCCCCTTTGCAAATCTGATTCACAAGTATCAGGAGCCCTGGCTTGCATTTAGGGTCAACTTGTGATTTATCTGAGGGGTTTATTTTTTCCCACAGACTTTTTGGCATTTCATGGATGTTTTCAATAACAACATTAAATAATGATTTCTTTGAGCACATTGTGCTTAGTCATACGGGGGGGAATCACATTTAGTGATCACATTTAGTGACCAATAAATGCAGAAAACCAGATAATTCTATGGTGTTCACATACAATACGATACAATATACTTTATTGTCCCATAGGGAAATTTTATTTTGGACTCAGGTAGACAATACACTAACCATAACAGCACTGCACATATCCCCTATAGATAATGTTTACTTTGAATGTACATAGTATCAACTAATCTTAAACTTAATCAAATTCAATTTAACTCAACTGCTTCTGTGTACTTTAAAGCCTTGTTCATACTGACACTCCAAATCATCCAGATTGTGGCAGTTTCATGTTTAGGCAGATCTGTTTCAATCTGATCAGTCTGGCTACTTACAGGATTTCAATATGTTTTTTATTAATGCAACCAAAAACACACACAATGTTGACTAGTGGGACAGAAGTGAGTGGTCAATGGCAATGATACTTCAGACATTGTTAGTTAAAAATAGTGCACCTTCAGTTGTTAACCACCCAATGCCTCTAGCGAAAGGAAGCCTCACTGTAACTTAAATGGCAACCTTCAGCTTTAGCCTTCACACTTTCCCTTTTACAGCATATACGACACTACATACAGCACAACATATCAGGCTGCTATAGGAAAAATGTGTAGGAGGGCACCAATGCGGTTGTATTATGTACAAGCTGTAATGTGGACAGACAGTTCTAATTAGATTCAACCTAATCAGATTCCAATTAGATATTCTAAAAAATATATATATATTTGGCCTGCAGTTACTCGTCACAATGTGATGGAGGTGTAAAGCAAAGGTCATCTGCATATGTTTTTCTATCAATAGCAGATTTTTCTCTGCCTTTTCAACTTCTTCTATGATCTGCAGTCTCATTTGTTCAAATGTGGCCTGGCTCTCTCCTCTGGAAAAGTTTACTTCAAAACAGCTTGTTTAATGTTATTTTTGCTTCTTTTTTCTGCATTGATAGACACCTCTGCACACCCTGATCTGGTCAGTTTTTAGTGATAATTACCCATCTTAAAGCCTTAACTGACCTTCCATCCATACCATTCATTCTTGCTTCCAAGCTCATTCAGGCATAAGTGGGCTGTAAAGAGGGCTTCAGCAGCCTTACCAAGTTCCCTGTTACCAGGTTATCGTTTAATACTGTCCATAGTTTCAGCCATACTTTCCAGCACATTGTGCTTCTGGGATCTTGTCAATTTCACCATTTTTCCAGACCTCTCAAAAACATGGTAAATGGACTGCATTTATATAGCGCTTTTCTACTCGTACGAGTACTCAAAGCGCTTTACATTGTATGCCTCACATTCAGCCATACACACACATGCACTCACACACCGGTGGCAGAGGCTGCCATGCAAGGTGCCAACCTGCCACCGAGAGCAATTTGGGGTTCAGTATCTTGCTCAAGGACACTTAGATGGGGTCAGCCAGAGGGGGGCACGAACCTGCAACCCTCCGGTTGCCGAACAGCACCTGTACCACCTGCGCCACCATCTCCCCGCTTCTGAAAACATGATTGCCTTCTTCAAGTACATACTCCACTTCATAAGAGAAAGTTGGCACAGGGAAAGCATCAGGCCAGTTTTTCTGGCGCTGAGTTAAAGGTACATGTACACATCACTTTCTGATCTCATAACTTTCGATGTACTCTTCTCTGGTATTTCCTTTATATCCACTTAAGTACACTTAGCTGCCCATCGAAGTCCAGGTCTCCATATTGACGGCTGAAGTCACTATCCAGTCTTTGCTATGCTCTTGCAGATAACTGAAGATAATCATCTTCAGTTCTTCTACAGGCTTTGGTTGGCCATTTAGAATGAGCTCCATGGCAGTATCCGTGTCCACATAAACACGTAGCAGGAATTTCTAGGGCGCAGTCATCTCTTTTTTCTGTTTTTTGTAAAACTGAAAAGTCAATGAAAATTTTGAGTACGTATATCAGGCAATAAACAGCTATCTCTAAAGAGGCATTGTCGAGGTTTAACAATAAGCTACCAATAGGACTGAAGTCCACATGGTAAGAAGAGCAAACCAGCAGAACCAGCTAATTTAAAAGCTGTGTATCTGGTAAAGAATACACCATCAACAAGTTTATAACTTGCAGTTGTAATTTATTTACTAATATGTCCTTGTCGATCACAGTATCAACAAGACTAATAGGCAACTCAGAGTCCGGATCAACGAACACATAAGCGCCATCTTGAGGAATGACCCAAGGTCACCAGTTGCCAGATATTTTTCTGCATTTGGATAATCAAACTTAATGTTTCCGCTGTATACAATTATTGTATTAATTTGAACTGGTGGTTATCAATGGCATTGTTCGTTTTTGAATATGTGTCCTGATTGGCCGATTTGAATTTGCCACCAACCCAGACTTTGATGTCACTTCCTTTTTAACTCTGTGAATTTCTATGCTTGCTTTGCACTGAGGATGGGGTGACCCAAAATGTTTGCACTGATTCACTGTAAATAGTACATGACCATTAAACCCACTTTTTGTATGGGCATCTCAGCTTTTGAACACCTTTTACTCTGAGTGTGAGATTTGGTTTGTCTTGATGCTGCATTGTTCCAATTTAAAGCTCACACACCACTACACGCCACAACAGCCACTTTGAAAGGCGCAGACACTTGCTTTGATTACTTCCTCAACTCAGTTAAACATAAATGCATCAATAACATGTGTCAATAAGATCTACAGGCTGGAAACACATACAACAGCTATCAAAAAGATGAACTTTGTCAAAACTCTGTGTGGTCTTCTCGTCACATGTTGCTCTTGGCCAATATGAAGCACTACAAGCATGGCATCAGCACCACATAGTATTTCTTCCACTGAGGTTCTGGTTTCATTTACTACAACGTTGCCTGCAACATTGCCCCTAAATTTACACAACACTATACTACACATCATTGACTAGAGGTGAGGTCTGTGCCAGGGTGTGGCACAGACCTCATAAATAAATAAATACCTCATAAATAAATTCCAAATTTATATCGAAATATAGGCCTATTTAACTATGTATTTCCCTGTTTTAGGTTACTAGTAGCAGAAATAAAGGAGGGGACGGCATGTCACCTTATGTCCTTGGGCACTATTTTGTCAGACTACTCCACATAATATGAGGATCATTTGCTTCACTGGTTAAAATAAGCCAATTTCAGAAGTTACTGAGAAAGATTGGGATAATCAAGTTACAAGTATGTTGTAAAACAACCCAGTGTCAGAAATTCACATTATTTAGAGCAGGCTCAATAATTTTAACTGTATGTCACTGTAATGGTGCAGCACAGACGACTCAAGCGCAACACTTTGCAAACAAGAACAGTTTATTAAGTTCAAGGGCAGGGGAGAGGGAGTGGGTGACCCAGGCGGATGTCAGCGTGAGGCAGGCTGCAACTTCGTGGATCACACAGGGGACTGGGTTGTCCACACGGTGGTAGCCTGGCGCTGACTGGTATGGGCGGGACACCCTTGAGGAGGTGGCAGGACCGGAAACACACGGGCAAGACTTAGGAAGAGAGACAGGCGGCAGGTCAGGTTCTCCGGGGCAGAACAGCAGGGATAGCCAGGACTCAGGTAGAGAGACAGGCAGCAGGTCAGGTTCTCCGGGGCAGAAGAGCGGGAATAGCCAGGTCAGTCCGGGTCGATATCAGGAAATCAGAGTAACAGAGAAACAGCTCAGTAACACCATTACACAAAGACGGTCTGACAGGACTGACTGGGGGTTTAAATACAGAGGGTGGAGCAAGGGACAGGTGGACGCAATGATTGAAACATTAACGAGAGGAGCAGTGGAGACAGAGTGAGCAGAGTGGGTGTGGCAGGTGATTGAATGGGTGCAGTGAGGTGGAAGATTACCCACGCGGGAAGAGATGTGGGTTCAAATCCCAGCTGCCACCGTTGTGCCCTTGAGCAAGGCACTTAATCCTAAATTGCTCTAAGGGAGAGTGGCCCAGAACAATTGATAGTTGACAAAATGTAAGTCGCTTTGGATAAAAGCTTCTTCTAAATATATAGAGATCATGACAGTCACTGTATTTAAATTGCTATGAGTGTATGTATATTTATTGTGTATGCTTTTATGCTGGTAACTCTGCAAAAACATTCATTTTGTTACAGGTGCATGTTTTTAGCAGCTTAACAGCTAGGCCAAATCGAGGGTTATAGCATTTTTAAAGCAAGTTTTAAAAGCAGCAGACATGTCTTAAAATTTACTTAGAGACAATATGGGCAAAATTGTCCACTCAACACCACAAACTGTCTCATTTTACACTAGAGACTGATAGAAACGTGATGACAGACTGTCAACATGTTTCTTGCGATCAACAGTTTAATTAGCCTAACTTATGTGTTGGGAAATGCATTTCATGTTTAAATAAATTATAAAAAAGTTTTTATTTTTACATTAATTATCAGAGGCAAGACAATTTGTTTCATGCCTGTAAATAGCACCAAATATTTTTTTCTTTACATGGAGTTGTCTCTCTCTTTAAATGTAAAAGATAATTCATAGTCTTTTGTTGAGAAGTTATTAGTTTTAGGGCTTTTTAGCCCAAAATACCTGCAGTTCCTAACTTACTTCCATCTTGGGAAATGTTGTCCCTACCAATGTAGTGGCCGCGTTGACATATTCCATATAATTTAACGGACAATGGGGTATCTAGGTTACTATATGTATATATAGGATCAGCAATAATGTATTTGTAAATTTGTTATTTCTGGTCACAGCTGTTTTTTCGTGTGTCTTTTGCTTGCTTGCTCGGAATCTTACTATTTATAATCTTTTATGATTATATTATATATATATATATATATATATATATATATATATATATATATATATATATATATATATATATATTGTTTTATTTATTTATTTATTTATTTTAATTTTCTTAGCCTATCTGTCAAGTTTTGGTATATAGGCCTAAATAAATAAGAAATTTTAGAATATAATAGAATAGAATAAAGAATATGTCTTTATTGTCATTGTCCCAGGTACAACAAAATTGAAAGTTCTCTTGCTTTTTAACTTGATTTTTGAATTACTTTCCCAGCCCAGTATAAAACCCTGCAGCTACGCCAACGGAATGTATATATAAATGGGGAATACAAAGGCAACCAAAACACTAAGATTTTTTGATGGAGCTAATTACTAATTAATGAGATAATTGTAAATGAAAAAAAAGTTAATAGGCAACCTAAAAAATTACACAGACGGGCTTTGATAAATCTGTTATTAAACCTACTTTACCACTCAATGTCTGATGTTTTGAGGCTTTGAGTCAAATACCAAGCAAATGTGCAAACGTGTTTGTGGAGTGTGGACCTACCCAACACTAACTAATTATCATGCAATGCATTAAAATTATTTACACTCACAGGACTGACACCTAGCTCACCAGGCCTTTCTATGCTAAATATTGTGCTTTATGAATTCAGAATTACTATTTTATGGCCTGCTGGCCTTACTGAACCAAGCCTCCGTGGTGGAAAGATTCTATTGGAAATAGGGATTGTCAGCTTGTAGATAAACCAAATGGTTTAAGTGGTGTCATGTTATGCCCTTGAAGATAAAATTACGTGATGAGAGGATGGGTGGTATGTGTCGGATGTGTGTGCAGACCTTTATATGAGTTAAGGAGGGGAGGGGGAAGGAGAGAGAGAGGGATGGGTGTGTAACGCAGCACGTGTATATGATGTAAAGGAGGGGAGGGAGATAGATACAATGAATGGAAAGGTAGAAATTTTGACCTGGATTAGCGTCATCATCTCCTGTTTAGCATTATAGACAAGCAATTCACAGTTTGAATTCAGACTTTAGACATACTGAACACAAACAGTCGTGACATACCTTTTGACCAGTTCTTTGTGTTTACAGTGTTTGAATTTGGCTATTATCAGAGGTGGTTTCTTATTGTTTTTGAAGGCAAGATGGTGGACTCTATGGAAAGTGATCCTGTTAGCTGTCTCTGGTGGGATTTTCAAGGATGATTGCATGAATTCTTTAACTGCTTTCTCTGGGTCATCGGGATTATCTGTTGGTAGTGAAATTCTTTCAACTTTATGGATAGCACTGTGCTTACTGAGGTTGGCTGCCAAGGTAGGTGAAGTGCTCCACAAACTCAAGTGATGCTCCATTCACCTGGATGGGTGCTGTGTGCACAGCTCACTTGCCTCCTCACAGACTGCCGCAGCCATCTCTGTAGCTGCCGCAGAGCAACCGCCTCCGGCTGACACATATCTAATGGCTCACAGTCCAGTTGTAGCGTGCTGCGCCTTGTTTACCATCCCAAATGAAAAACTCAGCCACTGGCCATCACCCATCAGTTGCCGTGTCTTGCGAGCCATATGGCGGAATGGCCTTCTGGAGAGCCATTTAGCTATAACGTTCAATCACAGGGCAAAAGCTGTCTCACTCCTGCACAAAACCATCCACTACCTAGCTGGAACTCGATTCAGCCCTGGAACTCAACCGTGAGGTTATGTAAAATGCGCCAGGCTGGTCTTGGCGACTATGTTTCCACTGAGACATCTTAGTCAGTATGCTCCAATGCCAGTGCCTCCTTAGGCTGCTGGTAGCGGCCTCACATGCAGCTCCTGCACATGCAAGATCTCCAAACATGGTCTGCAGCACTTCGCACACACCCGGTGTGGGGCAGTAGAAAATGTGTGCCAATGAATGAGGAATGCTGCAGGGCTCTCGCCTTTTGGCATTCCCCTTAGAACCTCTCTTGGAGCAACACTGGGGCGGGTGACAGACGATCACAACAGACGCCTCCCTCCTCAGCTGGGGAGCAGTGAAACAGGTGGCTGCAGCGCTTACATATCAACACGTTGGAACTATTGGCTAAACACTAGTCAGAGCCTTGAGAGCCTATCTCAATAAAATGAGCCCACTTTTGAAAACGGAACAGCTGTTTGTCTGCTTTGGAGCACAAGTGCTGGGACAGCCTCTCTCTAAACAAAGGCTCTCACACTGGCTTGTGGAGGCGATTGTAGTTATGTATGAAGCAGCGGGAGCTACACAACTCAAGGAGCTCAGGGCACACTCCAAGGGGAGTGGCTGCATCCTGGGCCACCTGGAAGGGCGCCCAGATGGCACTAGATGATATCTGTTGGGCCACCAGCTGGGCGTCTGGAGATACGTTTGCGTGTTTCTATACCCCTGATACCACAAGCGAATCAGTCGCCTGCTCGGTGTGCAGTTAGAGTGCTGGAGGGAATGGCCACAGAGCTCTCCTTCCCTAATAGCCACCTATAGTGGGCTATAGTGTGGAAACAGCCCAGCCAAAGCTTGCTTTTTTGTTCCAATGTAAACTGAATGGATTCCCCTTGGTTAACACCTTGTTTTCTCCTTCAAAGAACTGTGGTGATATCCAACCACGCCCAACCTGGAAGACCAGTGTGCTGTCTTTCATCTGGCTACTTGCCTAAGACCAATCTGGTACGGTTGGACCTGCTAGGAGCCAGCATAGCTCTGAGGGTCTTTTGCAAGCCTCTCCACCACGGCAAGGTCATAAGAAGAAGCTAGATGTACACTAGCAGTAGCTTATCAGCATGCAGAGGCAGTTTGAAAGACAACTGCTGATTCCACCCCTTGGATTGAGCCCGGGCTACCGGTCATGGCCAGACTATACATTCTGATATTATAGTCTGCCTTGGTGTTGGTTTGTCACTTGTAAACAGTGTTTCTTTATTTCACTTGTAAACAGTGTTTCTAAATTTTAAATTTAAAAAAATGAGTAATGGGGTACATGTAGCCTACAACTTGTGTACAATTTATTCTTGTTCTTCTTTACAGAGAGATGAGCCACTGACCAAGCCGACAGGTGTGTCTGACCACAGACATTAGGCTACAGACGACTCAACATAGAAATTATAATAATCCCCATTCCAATTAGCTTTATTGTAAATATCCAGCAGTTTGCCTTAAACAAAATAAATACAATTTACAACATTTGACACATTTAATATAATTCAAATTCAAATCCAAATCCAAATTCAATGCAAAATTACACTTACACACTCAAAATTATAACCCTTTCAAAGTTTGCAGACTTGATAAGTAACTGATATAAGTGCAAAGGGAGAACCAATATATTGAGCAGGGGTGGAAAGTAACGAATTACATTTACTCACGTTACTGTAATTGAGTAGTTTTTATGAGTACTTTGTAATAAAGTAGTTTTTCAAATAGGTAATTTTACTTTTACTGGAGTACATTTTAAGGCAAATATTTTACTTCCTTACATTTAAAGCCTCACACGTTACTGAGTAAAATAATATTGATATATAATAATATTGATAATATCGGGGCAAAAATGTGCCGGAACTGAAAGGAAATTGCAATGCGCAGGTTTGCGCGCGGCAATTCCATTGTTTCACACAATCTGGATAAAGGCGTTGGAACAAGATGGCTAGTGCGTAATGTAATGCCGTATGTAATGACTCAAGTAAACCATGCATGTCTGGGTCACCACAGGGTTTTGTTCCTTCCTGTGCTTCCTGTGTCTTGCTGTCATCCTGACGGGAAGACTTCTCAGTTGGTTTATCTCACACAATCGCTCATTTTCCTGTCTTACTTCTCTTTCTTTCTTACTTCTCTGCAAAAGTATTTTTCCTTATGGTAGTCTGCCATTTTATACATTCAATTTTATATAGTCTTATACATTCATTGTATTCTTTCTTTTTGTGCCTTTATCTATTTGGCTTATTTTATTTTTGCCTGACTTTTTTATGGCTTACTTTATGTCTAATAGACTAACAAACACCCAGCTAAATAATTGTCCTCCAACTTTCAATGCTACATCTTTCCTAGAATGCCTCAAAAGAAAGGAAAAAATATTCTAGAAATGAAATGATTCCTGAAGGGAAGAGACATTAGGGCCCTACTGGGCCCTATTGTCCTATAAAGGGCCGTAATTGTTCCATTGTCTGGGTGTGAGGTATGGTTGCTTCTTTTTAGCCCTCTGCTGTGCCTGTCTGTGTTCACTCCAGCCTCTGGCGTCTCTCCTGTGGTCCCAGTCCCTGATGTTGTCTGGAGGACCGCGTGGCGGATACATCTGAGTCTTTTTCAACGCTCGCTATGGCTGCCTAAAGGGCCGTAATTATATTTTCTGTATTGGTGTGGTTGAACGTGTCCCCAGCTATCTCTGGTGCGGTTGGTCATCCCTTGTGTTCTCTTCCAGGTCCTGGCCTGGTCTACTGTGTATTGGACCTTTCCTCCACATTGGCTGTCTTGCTGCATAGAGTGCCATAACTACACCTTTGTTGGTGTGACAACTGCCGCAACCCCCCTCTTTGACGTGACTGTTGCTCTGAAGGAACTGAGCAACCGAGGAACTCTGCCCTCTGGATTTATTGGTGGACTAATTTTAGCTTTCTTACATATTAGTATTCCATTTTGTTTATACATTTTCAATAAAGGTAATTTTGTATCTATTTGGCTGTCTGTTGGGTTTCTGCTGCTGGGACCTGGATCTGGTGAATTTACTTTTGGCCACTAGGTGACACATGCAGTGTGCTTGCTAGAATGTAGGTAATGTTTTTGTTTACATAGTCTTTATTGTCAAAAGGTAAACAATAGGGCCTAGACTGTTTCAAGGTTATTAGTGTCATAGCCAAGGGTTAAAGTGAGCCAGAATGCCCCGGAACTGTGTTCTGGCAACTCGGATAAATTATAAATAGATTCATTCACATCAACGATCATGCAATGCTGTTAAAAAAAAATGCTTGTACAGTTTTTATATAGTCTCCTCTCATTCTGAAATATTAACATTACAACGAGCACAAGACTAGATGGCTCTAGCACTTTGTCCAATTGTTGGTCAGTAACGAACGTTATGTTTTAAACTGCAAAGGCAAAAAGAAATGTTCATGAATACTAGTTTCCTAACTGGAAAAAATTTTAGTACAGGCTAATGTTATTGTCTTCATTTCTAAGATGTAGGAGGGAGAAAAAAGAGAGGATGTAAACAAAGGTTCACAGCT
Organism: Tenualosa thibaudeaui; assembly: GCA_027481765.1. NCBI lineage: Eukaryota > Metazoa > Chordata > Actinopteri > Clupeiformes > Clupeidae > Tenualosa > Tenualosa thibaudeaui. Next base: position 14,236,520 of record JAIFZK010000015.1, on the reverse strand, counting down.
TATTTCCAATAAGCCTGATCTAGAAATGCTGAATACAGAATAGGAAGAAAATAACCCTGAAGGACTAGCTGATAGCCTATTTAAATCAAGAAAAGCCTAATGGATGTGTTGTGATGTGTTGACAATGAATTTGACAATAAATATTTCAGCGTTTAATATAACTTTTTGTGTCTTTAGTTGCCATGTGAATGGACAGTTCCAATCTGCCTGTGATATACTCAGTTTTTACAATTTCAGTCATAAATGCTGATTTAACATGATGTCACTAAGTATCACTTTCCAAATTCTATATTTTAACCATGATTAGGGGAACAAAAGCAGCCAAAGGCATAGCCCAGAGCAGCATCAGTAGTCGCACCTCAGTTAAAGTTCAGCAGCCCAGTCAGTTTTCTTCAGTGTAGATGGACCAAAATAAAAACATTAAATGTCAAGCAAAATGATACTTGGTGTGATACTTGGAATGACAGTGACGCTACTGTATCTAAACAGGTTGAATCTTTTTTTGTTGTTGCACTGTATAGTGTGGCACTGATAAATATGAAATTATGTTGAACAGGCTTCTGTTAAAAGACAGTCAGAAAAAATGGTCATAGCCAATGATAATGTAGTGCCATGGTTTCATGCTGTGCCAATAACTTCCCACCTCACTGCACCCATTCAATCACCTGCCACGCCCACCTTGCACTCACTCAATCACCGCACCTGTCTCCAATTACTTGTCATTGCCTTCACCTGCTCCTTGTTACCTGCCACAGTATATTAACCACACAGTTTCTAGCCAGTCAGATTGTCTTTAAGTTCATGGTGATTCAGTGCTGCAGCTTTGTTACTCTGACTTCTTGCTATTGACCCAGACTGACCTGGCTACCCCTGCTCTTCATAAAAGCCTTTTGGCACTCATAGCCAGTTTTTCAGGCACTCATAAATGAAATTCTTAGGGACATGGTTAACAAATACGTTTTTGTTTACCTGGATGACCTGGATTACCTGGATTTTAGTTTTTTCCAAAAATGAGTCAGAACACGTCCACCATGTCCAGTCTGTGCTTTGTCAGCTCTTGGAGAATTCCATTTTTGTCAAGGCTCAGAAATGTGAGTTCCACTTTTCTTCTGTCTCCTTTCTTGGATTTTTAGTGGCTAAGGGGAACATCTGCATGGATCCGGCCAAGGTTTCCTGTGGCCTGGATCACCCCTGACTCTTGTAAGCAGCTTCAAAGGTTCCTTGATTTTTTTTTTTGTTGCCTTGAATTTTTATTGCCATTTTATAAGAAACTACAGGTTGGTGGCAGCCCACCCTCACAGCCCTCACCAGTCCCAAGGTCTCCTACACATAGACCGCCTAGGTGGAGAAAACCTTCCAGACCCTCAAGACCAGGTTCACCTCTGCTCCCATTCTGCAGATGCCCGACCCCGATCTCCAGTTTGTGCCTCAGATTTGGGGGTGGGGGCTGTTCTTTCTCAGTGGTCTTCTAATGATGGGGAAACTACATCCCTGTGCTTTCTTCTCTCGCCGGCTGAGTTCCTCTGAGCGAAATTGCGACATCGGAAATAAGGAACTCCTAGCTGTGAAGCTAGCATTGGAGGCAAATCGATTGCGGTCCTACTCCCAGATATCAGGTGGGCCAGCGTGTCTGACTCTCCACCTACCTCTCCGCATGGAGTCCTGCAAGCTGTTCCCTATTCAGAGGGTCATCAGCCCAACTGCCGTTAGGCTTCGGCTGCCATGCACCATGAGAGTTCTCCCCACATGCCTGGTCCACTACCCTTCACCCCCCCCCCACTCTCAAACTCAATAAATGGGTTGCATTTGCAAAGTGTTGTGCTTGGGCCTTGTCTGTACTGCTCCATTACATATAGGAGAAAAAGTTGTTAAGGAAACTGAAAGATCAGTCATACATTGATACAGTCATACAGTATTTGAGTTTATCCTATTTCTGCTTTGGCTAATAAATGATTTATATGTAGGTTATATAAATCTCCCCCCACACACACATCTGTGCCACTGCAATGTGGTATGACACAGCTGCCGCTTTCCAGTCTTTTGTGAACTGGTGACCTTGGTGCCACATTTAGCACTAAAGCCCAACACCTTTTAGCTTCCTGGTGGGCAGATACTTTCTATGAACTATTGGGCATTCCTTCAACTGTTCACAATCATATTGTTATGACATTGCTTTTAGCCCTCTTTTTGTTTGCTGATTGGTCCTATACATTTCTTGGCTGAGGAAACCTAAGCCTTAAGATTCTATGTGATATATTGGGCCAAACACACAGATCATTTGTCATCTTAGTCAAACTGCACAACAGAGACAGATGCCCTAACTGTACTTGAATGCTATTTAGCTATCTGAGCACAACTACATTCCAGCTGACTGCCTCTGGTTTGAAATGAGCTTACATTGTCCATGAGTTTACCATCACTGAAGAAAGCATAACCTAGAAAATGTACATATGAAAGTTGTAGTGCAACTATGTTGTAGAGCACTTCATCTCACACTTGGGAGCACTTGGGACATCTTGTAGCAGGCTGCGTTGCTGCTTTGCCACCGGCTGTGGCCAAATAGCCTAATTCAGCCACGGTGGGTGGGCGGATCCAACTGATTCTTTGGGCCACCTCTTCTTGCAAGTGCATACCTCCCTCTGTCTTCCGTTTTCGGTAAGTTAGGCAATGTTTGGCGTGGCAGGCAGGTGGCCTTTGTTGGTGGTTGTTTGCTGTGGGAATTTGGTCTATGAGGTAAGTAGTTGGCTATTTCTCCCCCGTGGTTTGCAGCTCTATCTGACCCCTCTTGGATTTACGTTAGTTCGCTTTCTTTTTTAGTTTACTCATCAGTTTGGCTAGAGTGTCATCTTTCTGGAAAGCTGCTGTTATACAGAGCCTCGTATTCGATTTGGTGAGTTTGTTGTAGTAGTTTCGTGCCTCGTTGCCCTTAATGGTTCGCGGCTTAATGTACTATTTTTGTGCTCTAATCTGTTGGCCTTGCGGTCGCGGTGGGGTGGCTGTATTTCAGTTCCTCCCGCTTACGATTCTTGGGCAAGCGTCGTACGGAGCAGGTATGTATATTTGCATGGAATTTTATTTTCATTTATCTTAGTCCTTTGGAGTTAATTGTAATTATTATGTTTATATATATGTGTGTGTGTGTGTGTGTGTGTGTGTGTGTGTGTGTGTGTGTGTGTGTGTGTATGTTCAGCTAGTGGAGTGGTCGTCGAGAGGTGTAGAGCATCCAAGCCTGAGTCCCGCTGCTGTTTTCTTTCTTTCTGACAAGTTTTGGAATTCTTCATTGAATTGCGCGAGTATCATATCATTCTGTGTGTACTGCAGCGTCATAGTTTAATTTGTTTGTTTTTTCAGTACGTCGTTCGTTTGTCAAACTGACTTTACTGCCCACATTATTCACGTTTGTAGTGCTTCGTGTATTTGCAGTGTCTTTGTAGTGTTTCATTGGTGTTTTTGGTGTTAATGTGGGCCTGTGATGTCTGTCTTGGGAGTTCCGGTCGGTGTGTGTGTGCGTGTCCGTGTTTTGTGTCCTCCTCAGCTCTGATGGAACTCCGTGGCATAGTGGCTACTGCAGTGCATAGGCCAACAGAGTTAAGTAGCCCTAGCCTAGTTTACCACTAGAGGTCAGTTATTGCTACTGTGCAAGCAGCATATTGGTGATTGCTCCTTTCTCTTTCTGTGTTGGACAGGAGCAGTTGGGCCTCCACAGGTGTGCAATCCGGGGGGGATCCCTTGTTTCTGATTTCTCTATTATAGTTGCACTGGGTGTTTAATTCTTGCTGTGCCTGTGTGTGTGCTCTGTGTGTGTACCTTAGACTCCCCCCCTCTCCATTGTCCTCTCATCTGTAGGTAAGCCCTTTGACCTGTCTCTTTAGTGTGGTCCTAAATTGCTGCAGTGCCACAGTGTCCCAGTTGTGGCTGAGGATAAGTGGGTTATTTTTATTGTGTTTTATGGGTGTGCACATTATTGTTTTAAGGTGTCTATTAATAAAATACTGCATTTTTTTTATAAATCACGTGTCTGTCTGTGTTTGTGTCTGATCTTTTGGTGGCTTCCTAGGTGGCGTAGTCAGCTACTTAATTGTTACCTTGCCCCCCTTGCCACAATCTCACAAAGAGTAACTTCCTTTTTTAAGAAGCGTTAGTTCCTTTGTCAGCCTCAGACGACAAGACCTCATAGATTCACAGACGTGTTTTCACTTTTTGTAAAACAGAAGGTTTTCTGAAGGTAGGCATTTGCTGATTATGACTAGGCCAATAAAAACACTGAAATATTTCTAATATTTCATTTACTTAATTGATTTGTCTTGAGAAATATAAGGAATGTCTCAATATCTTCATTTTTTTGTCTTGACAAACTTATAACAAATATCTGTTTTGAACCTCACAGAGGATTTTGCCAATTTATGTAACAAAAGTCAATTTTTCTAAATGGCTCAAGTAAGCTGTTTGTTTTTGATAAATTAAAATAGGACATAAGCACCTCTGTAAGTGTCAGATGAGATTCAAAACAGCATTTCTTTCATCAACATTTTTTCTTATTGCATCTGAAATAGCATATGTTTAAAAGCTGAGAAGTTTTGCCAAGTTATTATTATGAAGAGATGAGTAGTAATAATTATCATTTAATCATCTGTATAAGGTTTACAATCCCTGTCTTTTAAACTCTGCATTTTAGCTGTGATTGTCAGCAAAATGTTGGAGAATGAAAGCGAAATGGTTCTTGCGGTTTATGTCATCACCTTCATCTTTGGGCTGCCAGCCAACATTCTTGCTCTCTGGACCTTTATTAAGAAAGTGCAGCACAGAGCAACGCCGGTGGACATCTTACTGATTGGCCTCACCATCTCAGACCTGCTCTTCCTGCTCTTTCTTCCCTTCAGAATGAAGGAGGCCGTGGACAAAATGCAGTGGCACATGCCCAAATTCTTGTGCCCTTTAGCAGGGCTTATCTTTTATGGCACCATCTACAACAGCACCCTGTACCTCACTGCCATAAGTGTTGAACGCTACCTTGGAGTTGCCTTTCCCATTAAGTACAAACTAAACAGAAAGCCTCAGTATGCAGTGGTGGGCAGCGTCATTATCTGGGCCATCTCCTTGGCACAGTGTAGCATTGTTTATATTATGCAGTACCATCACCCTGGTAATGAAACCATCAATACCACCGCCTGCTATGATGACTTTACTGACAGTCAGCTAAAAATACTCCTGCCCTTCCGCCTGCAACAGTTTGTCCTGCTTTTCTGTGTGCCACTCAGCATCTGCTGCTTCTGCTACATCAACTTCATCCGCATCCTCTCCCAGTTGCCCAATATATGCGTCCGGCGACACCACAGAGCTATCGGACTAGCCCTTGGCACCATGGTGGTCTTTGTTGTGTGCTTTGGCCCCTATAATGTGTCCCACTTTGTCGGCTTTGTTACCAAAGAGAGCCCCAAGTGGCGCAAGCCTGCCTTGCTCACCAGCACTTTCAACGCCTGTCTGGACCCTTTCATCTACTACTTCTCCTCATCTGCGCTGAGGGGTACGTACAGTAGAATCCTCAGCAGGCTGTCTCCAAGGCTGCAGTGCTACTCTAGTCGTACATACCAACACACTGCCAAACCTGTTGCAATTGAAGAGCGCTCTCAAAGTACTAATGATAACCTGTGAGCTTAGCTAAGCTAGGCTAGGCTAGACGTGCTAGGAGTAAGTCTGGAGATGATGTACCAAGCTTAAGCTGCTCTAAAGCCACTTTTTCTTGCAAATGTGAAGAATTACTCATTCAATTTTATGCATGTGGCCATACTAGCCACATTTAGAGATGGTAAGATGGAACATCATTAAAGGGACAAATGCTCTTCTTTGCTAGTAAGATTCTTTGGTTTGGAAACAAATCAACATGCATTGGGGAATTTAGGACACTGGTGTAAATTACAAAGAGGAGTCTGTATGGGGAGGTCCGGTAAAAATCCCAGACAATCCCAGACAGTGTTCCTTTAAATTTGGATGTGTCCCTTGCAATCCCTTACAAACAGGCTAATATAAATCTACAGTATATGGATGAATGTTGTGTTTGCTATTTATTTCTGATGTTTTCTATTCATGTGAATAACTGATATCTTCTTCTGATATCCTTTCATCTTCTAGCTTTACTCTAAAAGTAACTAAATAAATGAAATAAAATGTCTTCTTAAATTGCTTGTGGTGATGAGAGACTTCATTGTGCCATCAGCTAATGCTTGTATGAGCTTAGTTTCATATTCAATCACTTAGAGAATAAAAATATTACTGCTGGAAAAGAAATGTACGTAAGTCTCTATTTTTGTATTTATAGGTTGGCTGACCCAGCTTTAGAAAGAAACTGTTTCCACTGTGGGTGTGTGTGTGGGGAGCAACAGTCTGGGGAGCCTGTGGTCATGGTATATATGAAGAGCTCTTTTCCATTTTATATCCATTTTCAAAAATACTATGTTTTTATTGCGCTTCTCTGTTCAATTTTTAAAAATATATTTCTTAAAATTGCAATTAAATGGGTTTGATAGTGTTTTGGAAAAGAGCTCTTTAAAATCTCTCTGGCAGATCTGAAAAATTTGATTTTATCTGCATGAAGCTATTGAAAGGAGGCATTTCAAACTGCATTGCAAGCTAGTACTGCAACAGCAGGCATCTGAAATGAGACAGGAAAATGTAGACTGTAGAGTAAAACAGAGGACATTCATGGTCAGTCCTTTCGTTGTGTTATTCTAAAATTGTGTTTACTACAATTGCATAACATGTTCACTACAGTCAGCGTCCCTCATACCTGATCAGGGTTTCTGTTCATCCTATAATCCTTTCATCCAAAGACATAGGGCCCTTAGTTTGAATGACGTGTGAAGTAGAAAGCCTAAGGTCCCACACACATAGTGAACTGCTAAATACATCTGGCAACCGGATGACTGCAAACACATCAGTGGGTCAGTACATTTAGTTCACGCATGACACACTTTGTACACTTTGCACACTTTGCACACTTTGCACCCACCCACTATTAAAAATACGGCCACCATTATCTGACCTATCGCTAAAGCTGTAATTAGGTCTTATCTTGCAGGTTTCACACATCTGTTTGGCTTATTTCCTGTGTTAAAGATCATTTGTAGGTATGGCATAAATACTTCCCTTAAAACATTAAGCTTTTATTTCACTTCAAAACAGTACACATTCTGTGTATAAGCATATTTGACAAAGTTTATATAAAAGTATTTATTTACCATTGTTTAAATTCATACTGTACTCTGTTGTAATGCAATACTCAGCACAGCATTGTCTCTGCACAGAGATTGAGCTGAGAATCAAGGAAAGCCTTTGCTAGAAGCAAGGTCAGGCCAATTCACTAACTGACTATAAGTTCAGTTACCAAAAATAAGTATATATGAATTGCAACCACTGTTGTGATGCAATATTATGCAACTGTGTGTATACAAACTTCTCAATCCATGTCCGGATTTAATGGATTTGAAGGATATGAATTCATATATTGCAGTGCAGTCTCCACCAACAAAAAATATACTTATTTTCTTTCTCTTTGCAGTTTCTAAATGTGGTTGTTCATTTTCTTGATTGTCACTGGTTGAATCACGTGTAAATCCAGCAGAAATACACAGGTTTGCCTCTTCAGTATTACTCTGGTTCCACGCTGGTGGAATGAACTCCCAACTGATACCCTCTCCACCTTCAAGAAACTTGTGAAGACCCAGCTCTTTCAAGAATATCTCCTGGCGTAAACTTTGAGAATGCATGTAACAATTTAGTTTCTCTGCACTACTGCACTTTCAACTTAAAATGGTGCAGTTTCTATGTTAGCAATATGCACCCCTTGTTTTGTTTCTTTCATTGTGTCGTAGCTTGAATGTTATCCTCTTTTGTAAGTCGCTTTGGATAAAAGCGTCTGCTAAATGCCTAAATGTAATGTAAATGTACTCTGCCTCTACCTCAACATCTACTACTTCTCCTCGTCCGCGCTGAGGGGTACGTTCAGTAGAATCCTCAGCAGGCTGTCTCCAAGGCTGCAGTGCTACTCTAGTCATACATACCAACACACTGCCAAACCTGTTGCAATTGAAGAGCGCACTCAAAGTACTAACGATAACCTGTGATCTTAGCTAAGCTAGGCTAGGCTAGACGTGCTAGGAGTAAGTCTGGAGCACTTTACTTTCTGCACACATGTGCAAGATGATGTACCAAGCTTAAGCTCCTTCTCTACAGCCACTTTTCTTGCAAATGTGAAGAGTTACTCATTCAATTGTATGCATGTGGCCATACTAACCACATTTAGAGATAGTAAGAGGGAACATCATTAAAGGGACAAATGCTCTTCTTTGCTAGTAAAATTCTTTGGTTTGGAAACAAATCAACATGCATTGGGGAATTTAGTACACTGGTGTAAATTACAAAGAGGAGGCTGTATGGGGAAGTCCGGTAAAAATCCCAGACATTGTGTCCCTTTAAATTTGGATGTGTCCCTTGCAATCCCTTACAAACAGGCTATTATAGATCTACAGTATATGGATGAATGTTGTGTTTGCTATTTATTTCTGATGTTTTCTATTCATGTGAATAACTGATATTTCATCTTCTAGCTTTACTCTAAAACTAACTAAATAAATGAAATAAAATGTCTTCTTAAATGGCTTGTGGTGATGAGACAGACTCCATTGTGCTATCAGCTAATGCTTGTATGAGCTTTGAATATGAAACTATCACTTAGAGAATAAAAATATTACTGCTGGAAAAGAAATGTACGTAAGTCTCTATTTTTTTTTGAAAGAAACTGTTTCCACTGTGGGTGTGTGTGTGGGGAGCGACAGTGGTCAGTGGTCATGGTATATATGAAGAGCTCTTCCATTTTATATCCATTTTCAAAAATACTATGTTTTATTGCGCTTCTCAGGTCTATTTTAAAATATATATTTCTTAAAATTGCATTTAAATGGCTTTGATACTGTTTTGGAAAAGAGCTCTTTAAAATCTCTCTGGCAGATCTGAAAAATTTGATTTTATCTGCATGAAGCTATTGAAAGGAGACAAGGCATTTCAAACTGCATTGCAAGCTAGTACTGCAACAGCAGGCATCTGAAATGAGACAGGAAAATGTAGAGACTGTAGAGTAAAACTGAGGACATTCATGGTCAGTCCTTTCATTGTGTTATTCTAAAATTGTGTTTACTACAATTGCATAACATGTTCACTACAGTCAGCGTCCCTCATACCTGATCAGGGTTTCTGTTCATCCTATAATCCTTTCATCCAAAGACATAGGGCCCTTAGTTTGAATGACGTGTGAAGTAGAAAGCCTAAGGTCCCACACACGTAGTGAACTGATAAATACATCCGGCAACTGGATGACTGCAGGGCATTTGTTAATTTGAGAGACAGGTACAAACACATCAGTGGGTCAGTACATTTAGTTCACGCATGCCACCATTATCTGACCTATTGCTAAAGCTGTAACTAGGTCTAATCTTGCAGGTTTCACACATCTGTTTGGCATATTTCCTGTGTTGAAGATCGTTTCTAGGTATGGCATAAATACTTCCCTTAAAACATTAAGCTTTTATTTCACTTCAAAACAGTACACATTTTGTGTATAAACGTATTTGACAAAGTTTATATTAAAGTATTTATTTACCATTATGTTTCAATTCATACTGTATCCTGTTGTAATGCAATACTCAGCACAGCACTGTCTCTGCACAGAGATTGAGCTGAGAATCAAGGAAAGCCTTTGCTAGAAGCAAGGTCAGGCCAATTCACTAACTGACTATAAGTTCAGTTACCAAAAATAAGTATATATGAATTGCAACCACTGTTGTGATGCAATATTATGCAACTGTGTGTATACAAACTTCTCAATCCATGTCCGGATTTAATGGATTTGAAAGATATGAATGCACTGCAATATATGAAATCTCCACCAACAAAAAATTATTTTCTTTCTCTTTGCAGTTTCTAAATGTGCTTGTTTGTTTTCTTGATTGTCACTGGTTGACTCACGTGTAAATCCAGCACAAATACACAGGTTTGCCTTTTCAGTATTACTCTGCCTGTCTCACCGTTGTAGCATTTAGTGTTGCACTGCAACCACTTCCCCAAAGGAACTATATGTTTTGGCAGAAGAATGGTTATTTATTAATACAGTTTTTTTATTTGTGTGCCTGTATTTAATAAAATCTTATCAAGGATTTGTTGTAACAGTTTTAGACACAGAGAACTCTGCTTCTGACGAGGATCCAGAGCCAGGAGATGCAACTGAAATTGAAACCAGTTCATCAGGTTGCAGAAAGGCAGGTTTCTGACAGCTTTCATCCTTAACAAAGATAGGTTTTTCTACTGCCCACAGGGCCCCGAGCTTTCCCCTAAGAGGAACCCATTTCCCAATCTAAGCAAGACCAGGGCACCAATGAGGATGTTGACTACGCCACCTAGAGGAGTTATGGTCCCCTAGGAAAGGGACAGAAGCCCCTTGTAATAAATATACAAAAATAACCCCCGCCACCAGGTGCCAAGCCTCCCTGGAACAGAACAGAGAGAAAATTATAAGAACCACAGAAAGTCTCCCACCCGTTAACCAGTATATGAATCTGGCCTCCTAGGGCCAACAGACATTTAAACCCTGTCAGAGTAGTTGGGCAGATCAAAGTAAGTCACACTCATATAATCAGCACAGCAAACACACCACACCTTAGAATAGAGCACTGCAGATAGAGCAATGCCAATATCCAAAGCAAAATGATACAAAAATGCAAGGCACCTGACAGGGGTTGACTGGCCACTCGTGAGAGTTAACCAAAAAGAACAAAAGAAAAACAAAAAAGGAAACAAAAAACATACCACCACGAGACGTTCAGACATATAAACTCAAATAAAGAAAGCCCACAAACAAACAAACAAACAAACCAACCAAAAAGGAAATGCCCACATACACACACAGACAAACGATAGCAGCACCACTCACCACCGCACACACGCAAACACACACATTACCGCTGGAATGATCTAGCCGTAGCTACAAGCCTCGCGGAACGAGAGGAAAAGCTCAGTGCAACAGGCAAGACATTGACTGGAAACAAAACAGCAGTCGTCGCCAGCAGACGGCCCTTGAAGCCCTGGACGTCAGCAAGCAACTCGCGGTAACAGCAATGTACAAAAACGTCCCTGACAAAAAGCATAGCCTCCAAGTCGCTACACAGTCGGAACACAAGTGCCGATGCCACACAGATGCAGGCTTGCAACACCTGTTGCTTCTTGTACAAGATAGCCGTACTATAGATGCTAAACGCAACTACCGTGTTCGCCCTCAAAAGGCATAAACTTCTGCAGGCTCCAACTCACAGGGAAAGCGCAAACGTACCGTAATCGATGAACAAATAAACAAAAGGTTCTGCCGCTTGCTGTCGCCAGCACCGTGCTTTTAAAAGAACTCCAGGGCTAACAATTGCTTCAATCAGTCTCATATACTGACACCATACAGGTGCGACATAGCACCGCTGCTGTGGTTTAAAGTCACAGGCACCTCACCATCCATCCACTACACCAAGACAACCCCCACCCCAACTGAGGGCAAACAACTTAAAATCCCTCGACCACACCTCAAATGCCAAACACAAATCTCCAATGATGGAAATAATGAGGGCACATGGGGCACCCTTCTTGTCCCACAGTAAAACATTTCCCCCAGTCCTGTAGCTTGAGTTTTCAGTTCTGTTGCTTACCCACGTTTAGTTTACTAGTTCACCCTGTGACACATGTCAGGGTGGACATTCGCTTTACTTTACTCTCTGAATATTTGTCAACAATAGGTGTGGGAGCTCAGACTATACATTTCTGCAAGTGGGCTGCTCTGTATGATAAAATATAAAAGGAATGGAAAATTAAGATTTTTTAAAGATTTGTGAGGGCTAAAAGGCACCCGCAGTGATATTCACCAAAACAGTAGTTATTTTATTTATTCTTTTGATAATAAAGATATTAATAAGAAAAGATTTATTATATGCAGCCACAAATCATCTTGCAATATCCCATCAAAACCACTGGGGGGCATTTATGTTGAACCTGAGCCACAGTTTTTAACAATGCTCATATCCAGGCTAAAACATTAATTTTAACAGTGTAAGAAAAACAAAAATAGATATCTGACAAACAAAATAATTACTTTTCATTTCAAAATAATTACTTTTCATTTCCAGCTTGTTTAATGTTCTGAAATATTCTTCTCTTGATATCACCAGTTTACAATAATCAAGCAATTAATGCAAGCAGTGTCTGGCATATTATAGATAAGTAAGTGGCATTTGAGCTTCTACAATTCACTGCATGTGAAACTAGTTTGAATTTGGGAGTTCAGATCAGTAGCTGACCACTGTAAATTTAAAATGATCTAGTTTTTCCTCATCATTGGAGAATGGGAGATTCTCGTCTTCTTGCATGGTGTTCTCTTCTCTCTGGCTAATTGGCATCCTCATCTTGCCTAATGGCCCCTGGCCCCTGTGTCTCTGGAGGTTTGAGATGGGGATTTATGCACTGTCCATTCTTGTACACGCGGAGGGAGGATCCGGGGTGAGAGGCATCAGCTATGTAGCTGATCAGTGCTGCATGCAAAGGATTCCTCACACACCTGGCCTTCACCCCGAGGAAGACAGGACAACAGGCCCGCAAGGCAGGGATGGCTCCAGGATAATTGTACCAGGGCACAGTGTTCTTTGAGAATGTCTTCTGTATCGCAACATTCGTATCGGCCATTTTGGCAAAGTCCTCACAATTGAGGCAGTCTTCAAGGTTGGTGAGGTACGGCTCGGGGTAATCCAACGAGGTGAAGCTGAACATGACGACCGTGTCCAGTTTAGGATGATACAGAACTTTGTCCAGCTCTGGGCCTGGTGGCACGACTGAGGTGCTTCCTAAGAGATTGATATAAGACTGGACAATAATGATTTCAGTCTCTTTCTCGTTTAGCCACTCCCTCATTTTGATCTTGGAAAACGAAGACTCCTCGTGGAACCGCAGGATGTCGGTGAAGGCTGTCTCAGGTACTGTCCCTCCTCTGATCTCTGGCAGAGCCACCTTCAGTTTCCTCTTGAAGATGATGGTGTATTCGGTATGTTTGTTCTGGAAGCTCTCCAGTTTGTCTCTAAGCACTGTTAGGTTCATATTCTTGCTCTGCTTGATCAGATCATGAGCTCTCATTTTAGCCTCGCTGAGGTGCTCAAGGATCAACTCAAGCATCGATACAGCTGACGCATTGATGTCTCGCACCAGTTTGGCAGCTTTGGACTCCAGGTTGCACAGTGGATATAGCCAAACGTTCATGGGCACAGCATCCTCCCCTTTCTGCCCTAGCAGCGAAGGAAGATGTTTGTATACAACCACAGCCTCTTCGAATGATGACGGGTTCTCTTTCAGCTTAAAGTCACCGTGAAACTTGCAGCTAAACCTTCGCGCCTTACGTCTGTCCTCGTCGGTCATAGCCACTTTCCCCTCCCCTGACAGCTGAAGCAGGGGTATTTTATCTATCATCGCCTTCAAGTTGCCCTGGATGACTTTTTTCTCCTCATAGTCTGATGCCATCTGGTCGAACACCATGAAGGCTTCAGCTCCATAGAGCACAGCAGTGACCACGTGTGTGGCCTCATTCTTCTCAAAGATCTCCGGATGTTTGATCTCCATGTCGGTGGCTATGAGTTCTTTGAACAGCGTGGTCTCCTTGTATTGCATTGTCACCCTACACTGGCGAGCAGATGCAATTCTGTCATTAAGAAAACGAGCTGAACCTTCAATAGTCACAAGTCCCAGCAAGAAGCTGCCTTTTAAGGAGGCACTGATCTCAAGGAGTTCGGTTTTCTTGCTCATGGAATCGGATGCTGTTATGTCAAATGATGTATTCTGATGTCCTTTGATTCTCATGACCTTCTTCATATCCTCATCAGACCACAGTGTCACACCTTGAAGTAAGCAAGCAACACCCCCCCCCACACACACACACACACCACACACATGCAGACACGCACACACACATAAACATAGACACACAAAAGTAAGACACTATCTGCTACTGTTAATATCTTAATCTTAATAGTAAAGGATGGATGTGCAAGACTATGATCTGTGGTCTTCATAAATTTACTAATACTAATATAAATTCGTGCTGTTTGATTATTGTTCTACATTACATGATGGGTGAGTGCATAACAAAGTCAGTTATAAATTATTTCATAAAGCTGTTATAAATAGTTTCATAAAGCTGTCATAAATTGTTTCAATAAGTTTCATAAGACATGACTCAACATTCATACCCAACCTTTCATAAATGTGGAAGACAGAATGGCAATAACTTTTCAAAATAAAAGTCCAACGGTCTGAAAGCAGCATTGTGATTTTTGTTAAATAATACTGGTCATATTATTAAATTAACCATATGATCCTAACCAGCCTTTGTATATATTTTAAGAATATCTTATGCAGTCTTCAAATGTCACTTTATATACAAGTTGTGAAGTATTACTTCTGAGTTTAACACTGGGAGGTAAACTGCGTAGAGCTGACCAGTGATTGTTTGTGGACCCTGGAAGAGTTGGATATGTTCCCATTTGAGTGTAGACAAGGTAGCAAAAGCTTGTAATTATCTACAAAAGTTACATTAAATGTTTTATGAAACATTTAAATTATGTGCTCTTGTTCTGTCTTTGAAACTGGACTTGCCTATTGACTATGAAGTGACATGATCAGGCAATGGGTTTAAAACAAAATTAATAATGCTGCTTTGAGGCTATTGGACTTTCATTTTGATAAGTTAGCGCCATTCTGTTTTCAACATTTATGAAAGGTTGGGTATGAATGAAACTGTCATAAATGCTTTGTGAGCAATTTATGACAGCTGCTATGAATGCTTCAAGTAAAGTGTTAGCAATTTATGAAGATGACAAATTTGTTAACTGAAAAGCTATGAATGTGTCATATACCCAGCTCTCAAGTAAAGTGTTACATCGCGAGCATTGTAAAGCATTCCAGGATGGAGGGGCCGTCCAAGGGCTGCTATTTGCCGATCTGAGTGCATGACTAGAAAACAGTAAGTGTACAAGTGAGCAGGCATCATGGTAGCAGTGTTTTTAAACCTCTGATCTGTGGTAGCACATATTCAGATTATAGAAGTTATATATAAGGGGAAATCATTTTGGAATACAAAAAAAAATACGTTATGGCAGGCATGGTTTTGTCATATTATTGGTCACATTATTACATATTCTTGGTTTAATGAATTTCTATTTCAAAATTGCATAACTGTCAGACAACATTACAGAACATAGATGCCACACTAGTGTGTCTTGTTAAGTGTGTATTATGTAATATAGTAATTAGTTTTACACAGTACAAATAAAAGGAAATACACAATATGGCTTTCTTACCTCATAGCAAATCACACTCTTACCTCACAGTTTTAAAATTGCAACTGATTACAATGAAGGAACTTCAAATATGACCAAAGAATGCAAAGAAAGACTTGCCTTTTTAGTACATAGATTTTTTTGAATTTCTTTCAGGAATGGAAAGACATCACAACATGCAGCGGCACCACTAAAACAAGACTATACTCTATCTTTTAACAGCCATAAATGCTGACTATTCATGTGGGGTTTAACCAAAGTGGTATGTGACAGTTGAACTGTGAATTGAGATGCCAAAAGCAAGCACTTTTTGTCTGATACTGTAACAGTTTCAGACAGATGTTGCTGACAGAGAAACAGGTTGACATTATGACACAATGTGCTTGAAAAATATCTAAGCATTATACAACAAAATGTGCCCTAATCTATCATCTGTCTTTCATTGGAAGTCCTATTGAGTGTGATGTATCAGTAGTAGTGGTATTAAATGTTTGTAAGGCTGTCAGTCATGTTTCCTCTGTATTTCAGTTATTTGGCCTCTCAAATACTGGCTAAGAGGAAAGATTGCCAAGGCTGTTTGTTCACATCTGTATCTGAAGAAAGAAAGAAAGAAAGAAAGAAAGAAATTGAACTAATAATAGTAATAATAAGCAGAATATGAGCCTGCATATTGCAACTGTAAAATCATAACTTAATTCTGAAATCACCATATATTTGTTCTCATATATGCATTATGGGTAACACTTTATTTAAAGGGGTCTACATAAGGGAGACACAACCCGGTAAAATGACATGACACGTATCATAAACACTGATGACACCTCATTCATATTTATGACTGTTGTCAATAAGTGTCATTTGGTTTTTGTAATGTTTGCCTCCCAAAGTCATAAATTAAGTGTCATTACTGTTCATTATACATGTCATGTCATGTTTATAACAGGCTTGTGTCACCCTTATGGATACCCCTTCAAATAAAGTGTTAGTATGTTATGTATTTATATGCAGAATGCATGTACTATGGATTACAGATTTCACACAGATTTTCTAAATTAATTAACCAGCCTCGTAGCCACTGTCACACACTCTCTCTCTCTCTTTCAACTGTGCCTACCATAATTTAGTGAAAACCCATACTTGCAAGATCAGCCTTGGCACCTGAAACTGAAAATAACTTCATACACAACCCTGTTTTTATAACCAAGTATCAAGTATCATTATTAGTTCTTATCCTTGTGAAAAACTGTATAGGGAGCTCTGTAGTTAAAAAAAAACCCAGAATTGCATAGAATACCTTTAATATAAGTATGTAGTCTCAAAAACATTTTGTGGCTTAGTTTGAAATTTTGATTACTTGCTAGTGCACAGAAGTTCTACATTTCCCCTATAGGTGACACTGACCGTAGACTGGGCTATTGAACCTTTGGTCAAAACTTTTACTTTGCTTATCACATAAAAAACAACTTGAAAACATTTATTTTTTATTGTTTATTTGATGACAGAAAAATAATTATTGAGATGAATTCACAATAATTCTCAATAATAATCAGACTCCATAGACATCACTGTACATCTTTGCTACATTTTATGAATTTGATGTGAAATTTCAATTCCAGCTAAATATTCATCTCTGAAAACTAGAAATAATGCATAAAAACAAACAATTGGCAAATTGATCTTCTCAGTCTCCCTCTTGCAGTTTGTCAAATTTGTTTGGATTCCTGTGGAGAAAGGTAGCTATGGACACCAGAACTCTAGACAGAGGAAACAAAGCAAAAAATCTCATTATTACATTGTTGATGTCATATTTACCAAAATCTCAAAATGGCCAGATGAAAAATAGAGGTCTTATCTGAGTTGAGGGTGAGAATATTATCAAGGTTTTTGCAGATTCACCTTCATGAGCACAGTTTAACAATATGAATAGTGGCACATTCTTGTTTAAGAAATTCATTACCTTTTTGGGTTGAAGTGATTTCAGATGTGTTTTGGGATCCTCTGGACCTGTCGGGAAGATCCAAGGTCAATCCAATCTGATGATCGGCTGTGGGATTTTGCCCAAAGTGGTCATCCCATGTGTCGCCGTCTCCATTCGCTTTTGAGTGGCCTTCATCATTTATGACTTTCTCTGACTCCTTCTGTGCATTTGGAGGTTTATAATGTGGGTTTATACACTTCCCATTTCTATACACACGGATGGAGGATCCTGGGTACGATGTGTCTGTCACAAAGCTAATCAGAGCAGTGTGCAGGGAGTTTTTGTCACAGCGGCCCTTCACTACGAAAAAGTTAATCAGACATGCCCGCATGGCAGGGATGGTCTCAGGATGCTCGTACCACGGCACAGTGTTCTTCACGTAGGTTTTTTCGATCGCAACTTTGACACTGTCCATCTTTCTGAATTCTTGGCAGCTGAGGCACTCTTCGAGGTTGGCCAAATATGGCTCGGCATACTCGAGCGAGGTGAAGCTGAACATGGCAATGGCATCAAGCTTTGGGTGGTAGAGGATTTTGTGCAGACTGGGCCCTGGAGGCACAACTGGGATGCCCTTCATGAGACTGATATACGAGGTGACGATGCCCATCTCTGTTTCTTTCTCATCCAACCACTCCGTCATCATTTTTTTGGTGAAAGAGGACTTGTGGTGGAACTTCAAGATCTCTTCAAAGGCGGTCTCCTCTGTGGTGCCCCCCCTGATTTCTGGCAACACATCCAGCACTTTTCTCTTGATCATAACGGTGTAGCCCTTTAACTTCATCCTGAAGACCTCCAGTTTGGCTGTGATCTCAGACAAAGGAATGAGCTTGCTCATCTTGATCAAGTCGTGGACTCTGGTCTCCGCTACATGAAGCTCCTCCATTGCAGCTTCAAAGGCAGCCACCAGAGTGATGTTCACTTCACGGACCAACTGCGCGGCCTTGGGATTTATGTTTTTCAAAGGGTACAGCCAAACCTTAATTGGCACTGCAGCCTCCCCTTTCTGCCCCAGCATCTTTGGCAAACTTTTGTATACAATGGCAGCTTCTTCATAAGAAGATGGGTTCTCTTTCAATTTGAAGTCACCATGGAAAGTGCATCTGAACTTCTTCACCTTTTGACGCTCATTGTCATTGATGACCACCTTCCCCTCACCCGAGATCGCAACCTGTGGTATTTGGTTGACACTGACTTTCAGCTGTCCTAAGATTTGTTGCTTTTGTTGAATGTCCTCAGCCATCTGGTCAAACACCATGAAGGTTTCAGCCCCATAAAGCACTGCTGTGACAACATGTGTAGCCTCATTCTTGTCGAAGACCTCCGGGTGCTTGATCTCCATCTCCAGGGTCATCAGTTCCTTGAACACGGTGGTCTCTTTGTACTGCAGTGTAACCCTGCACTGATGCCTGGACGTGGTCCTGTCTTTCAGGTAGTGGGCGCTTCCCTCCACTTCCACCATCCCAGAAAGGAAGCTGGCCCTCAGGCTTGCTCTGACATCAAGCAGTTTGCTTTTCTTAGAAAAGGAATCGGACGCAGTCACATTGAAGCTTGTATTCTGTTGGCCCTTGATCCTCATCACCTTTTGCATGTCGGCATCATCCCACAGCTTGAGTCCTAACCAGTATAAGTGAAACACAGAACAGTCAAAGCTTCCATCAAGAATTCCATTTTAAAATGTTGCTATAGTTTACCTGTTAAAAGTGCAGTCAGCAATGATTAGCAACATTCAAACAACTTAAAAACATGTTTGTAGCATGCAGTTAATATCTCCTTGTAATACAATATCTCTCTGACAACACTGTAAAATAAACTTGGGGGTATATACTATGAAGAAATGTTACTAGTTAACTTAACCACTGATCTCTAAAAGAATGTGTGTTGTTTCCAAAGTGACATGCTGTTTACTATTGCTCCTGAAATTACCTGGCAAGGCCAGCAACCATTTCTGAGGCATGCCTTTTAATTGTGTATTTCAGTTAATATTAATCAACTTTTCATTGTGTTATTTTTATTATGTAGAAGGGAGTCAAATAAAAGCAGTGTTGTATAAAGTACCCAGAAGTCCCACTTGAGTAAAAGTGCACATCCCTTATGACCCACTAGCATGTTACTCAAGAAAAGGTCTAAAAGTGTCTTGTATGTACTGTACTTAAGTATGAAAAGTAATCTATAATTAAATGTACTTAGGTAATGAAAGTAAAAATACAAGTAGGCCAAAAAAAAATCTGTTTACAACCTGTAGCTTACAACAAAAAAAATTGAAAAATCTCAAAATAGACTGAAAAAAAATCACACCCATACACACATACAGTCAGAATGAAAAATAGTGCCTAAATCTACCATAACTCATTTATTCACACTGCCATCAAAGCCCTAAATAACAATGCTTTCTCATCTTATTTATGTCACAAGTCACTTTCACTCTGTGTTGGGAAATATTCTTTTGTTTGTCATTGTCGTATTTTGTCCTTGCATGTGTGCCAAGATGATTTTCTGTCACGACAGACAATAAAGGTTTTTTTTCTGATTCTGATTCTAAGTGAACACAGATATGCAAAAAAAAAACAACAAAAAAAAACCCTCACTTACCTGGAATAATGGTGTCATTGCGAGCATTATACAACATACCAGGATGCAGGGGCCTCCCAAGAGCAGCTATGAGAAAATCTGAGTTCATGTCTGCCAATAAAAAATACACAACTTTACAATAGACAGAATAGGAGTACAGCAAATACACAACCTTATCATAATGGGCCGTGTACTGCAAATGCACAACTTAATAGACAGTGTACTGTTGTGCAATGTATGCGGAAATACACAACTTCCTGTTGCGGTGCAAAGGACTAAGCAGTGTTTTAAAACAATCCAATAGACTTGTTTGGGTGATATGCATTCGTATTAGAAGTGTTTTTTTTTTTCTCTTAAAAAATAGCAGTCTATTGCATACACATGAATACTGTCCTGTTTGTCTTTTAATCACATGGGCTGTCTTTCACTATTTAATCACTGACTTAAACTTTAAAAGAATTTTGTATTTATTTGTTCTTTAATTATTGCCACTAATATTCACAGTTATGCTAACATTTGCCCACAGTCCTCCCAGAAGCATTAAGGAGCAGAGAGGAACAGTTTAGATTTTAACTCTAACTGTATATTAGAATGTACTATTTAGAATAGTTATGGCTCTGCATAACATTTCGATCAAACACACTACAACTGTGGGGTCAAAAGATTAGATGCACCTACATGTAAAGCAACTTACCATGCCAGGTGTATCTATGCTGTACATTTTTATTTTAACTTTTTTGTGAATCCATAAAAAGAGAGAAGACTTGGTTTCTGTTCCCTTGTGGTTATTGTGTGTGCACTATGTGCATGGATGTTAAAAACTGTTGAAGATGGTGTTAGTGGTTGTTACTTGAACTGTGAAACTGTTGAATTTGCCAGTTAGCATGAGAAACTAATATACATACATGTAACCCTGGCCCTACTAAGTGGATTTGCATGTAGGGGTGAGCCACATAAATAGTAATTTTTAATTTATTTTTTACTTATTGTTTATTTGACAATACATGTTAGGTGCAAAGCATCATATGACAGGCAGGGGAGTCCAGAGAGTTGCTATACCTCTGAAAAGAGTTATTCTATCAGTTTGAACTGTACTGCCAGTTATCACCTCTTGTGACAAAAAAAAACATTTTTACATGTTTATTTAGCATACAGTATACACAAAATCAAATTCTTCAAAAACACAATTAACACACATTGCTAAACAAAACTCCACACTAGCTCAAATATGATTGAGATCAGACATGACATCAGGCCATCTACTCAGGTCGGGGGGAGGGTTACTGTATGGGTCCCCTCAGATGACAGAGACCTCAGATAAGCCTAGACTTAGCTATTCCTGTAGGGCTGAGAAAAGAACAACATAAGAGAGAGAATGAAGATTATTTATTAGTAGTCAGCACAGCAGCAGACATTTCATTTTCCTGCAGGACTCAGCATCTCACCATGAAGTTAGGGTTGTGGGTGCTGACACCATATACTGTATGTGACCGTTTTGCTGCAAAATAAAGATCATAAATACATTTCAACAAACAAATTAGTATATTCACAGAGCATATTCACTAATCCAAATAAAGAAATAAACAGATAATAGGTAAATAAAAATGAATACCTTGTCTTTGTCTAACGAGCAGGAAAATAGCGATGCAGAGAGCACAAAGTACGATGAAACAGGCAATCACTATACCTATAAGGCCCCCTAACGTCAGGCATTTATCTGAGATTAGAATAGAGAACAGTGTGTGAGTGAGAGTGGATTTGCTCACCAATGCTAGGGGATTGAACAACTGAGAAACTGTCTTCTGTGGAGGCTGACTATACTGACTTTGTTGTGTTTGAACCATGCATTGTGTAATTTTACTCTCTTCATCTGCTCTTGTAAAGCACATGGTGCAAATTTCCATGCAAATACATATACAGTATATAAATAAACTTTGCTTACTGACTTGCTTACTTGTTTACTTCATGTGGAATGTAACTGTGTATGTGTAGGGACAAAAAGTCAATATTCTGTGGAATTGCCCATGTAAAGTATATAAAGTGTTCTAATTTTTCACATTATATATTGTGTGACTTACAGTAGACAGTGACCTGGGTGCGAGTGGTCTCTGAGGTCCCCGCAGTGGCCACAGTGCAGCTGTACTCTCCCATGTCCTCTCTCTCAAGATGGCTGATCTGCAGAAGCCCCTCGGAGAGAGTGATGCGGGAGTCCTGTGTGAGCGTCACACCATTTTTCCTCCATGTGACGTTTCCCTGACCCTTACCTGACCAGGTACACTGCAGGATCACGTTCTCCCCCTCGATGGCAGTAGACTGGACAGCCAACCTCACAGAGAGTGCACCTGAAGGGTGATTTCAGAGTAGTTGTAATATACATATTAGTAGTAGCATACGTAGTAGTGAATTCATAGTTTTGGATGGATAAATGGGGTTGAATTTTCAAGCTAGCAGTAAGTCCATGTTTTGCCAATAACATAAAATGTTTAGGCTCTAAAATATCCAAAAACTGTGAGAAGATGTAACTGTTCCAGGTTAGGTGAGTCTATTTATATTGTAATTTGGGATACATTGCATGTCTGTTGATGTTAGTGACATTTATTCTATCAATTTCTTCAAAATAAATTATGTATTAATAAAGTGTTGTAGGTATAGAAAGGTAGATAGATACATACATACATACATACATACATACATTCATACATACATAAATCATCCTAAAGGGAAACTAGTTTGTGACAGCAGCTATACAGCTATATATAGTATCAATAAAGACAAAAAAACAGATACTGTAAGTAATAACTAATAACACTGCAGTTAAAGACATATTTCATTTGCCTAGAGGGCAGCCTTGTCTACCTCTGCACATGAGCAGTAGTGTGGTGATAGTTAATAAGAGTGATACTGATGACACATAAGGCCAGTGACAAAAATAGAACTCACCACACTCGTAAAGCTTGTTGAGTCGGGTGACGTCATTGTTGCTCATACTTACAGCTAGTCCAATGAGAACGCTGGAGTCAGGAATGGGCACTATGGTTGCCTGGTTATTTTTGGAAAAAGCTGTTCTAATACACAAATGTAAGAATCACGTCAGTTACCTTTTCCCCACTAGACAATTTCGAGTCATTCAGTTTGACTGAGCAGTTAATAAGGACACACCCTTTAATTAGGTAATCACAGCTGTTGCTAAGAAACAGTGTGTGTACAACATGCCTGAATTCATCGCTGACTGTCGTGTCCCTAGAGGCGTGAAATAAAATATGTAACATAATTTGGTATTCAGTTTACAAATAAATGTATTTATGCTACCTATACTATCATTGGTAACACTTTACTTGAGGGTGTGCACATAAGAGTGACCTGAGTCTGTCATAAACAAGACATAACATGTCATGAACGTTAACAACACGTTTTTAATGTTCGCAACTGTTGTCATTAAGTGTCACTTGGGTTTTGTAATATAAAGTTGGCACTGTTTAGGGTGCAAACTTTACAAAAAACATGTTTATGAAAGGTTCATATCACTCTTCTGTCAGCAACCTCAGTGTAACCCTATCACTGACCATGATGAATTTGGTGTATGTTCAGTCAGTCAGATGAATGGTTCTAACCTTTGGTAATGCATTACAGAACTGTAGTCATATGGAGTGTTGAGGTTCTGAGTGTCCACTTGGTCAAAGTTTCTCTCTTTGCCTGAAAAAGAGAACAAATGTAAGTGAGTGTTTTGTGGTTGTAACCAACTAAAATATAATCTAGGTTTGTCATAAATAGTAAAGCTGTCACAATTGTCATAAATTCATAGTCTGTTAATATTTAACACAGTCATGAGGAAACTTTAAAGATGTGTTTAAAAACAGTGTAAAGGTATACCATGCAAGAATTTTAGGTCAATTTACCAGTGTCACAGTCACTTTTATGGTTAAATGACTCAATGCATGGCAAATGAAGACTCTCTCAATTCCCTCTATGGTCTCGCAAATTTACTGCACCTGCCAGATGCCTGCGTCCCCTCACAGAACAAAACTGAAAGTAACTCACGTTTGAGCCTTGAGATTGTGTTTCTTACCTTGTCAGTCAACATAACTCTTGAAAAATGATCATTCCTATTCTTTGGTTTGTAATTCTTTGGTTGTTAGGGGGAGCTCAGTTGTTAAAGAATACTTTTAAAAGCTGATCTGTGTTAACTGTTAGAAGTGTAGAAAAATCTGTGTGTGTGTGTGTGTGTTTCCATACTTCAGGCTGTTTTTTTAAATCATTAACTCAATTCTATTTAATAATATTGCTACACCACCTTTTGTTACTCACCAGGCTCTACATTCTCAAAAGCAATGTGCACATGATTGTTTCGGTCACTCCGCTGGTGTTCATGATGGAAACCCAGGGCATGCAGGAACTCATGCTGGATGGTGCCAAGGGACAAACACCCTTGACGCTGGAGGGAGACCGGCTGCACACCGCCCTGACGGCCAACAAAGGAGCTACAACTGAAACACAAAAGAAACCTTTTTTCAACTCTTAATCAACAAAACAGCCCCATGTCAGAAATACATCTGATATGGCTGGTCTATCTCTGGCTGATTTTCATACCCTTGGCCCGAAACAATACTCAGGTAGTCTCTTTCAGATTGACGGGTTCGGAAGCGGATGCAAGAGGAGGACTGGATTGAAGACATGGCCCCCTCAATGTTATTCCTATCAAACAGTGCTACAAAGAGCAGAACAGAACAGAAACTGTGACTAGTCCTATAGGTTGTCATAAACAATTTCTTTGAAACAGACATTGCTGGGTGATAGAGCAAGGAAATAGAAAAGAATGCATCAAGGAACAACAAAGGAACAGCCAAACACTGTATCATGCCAGTATCATGCCAGTAGGTGTAGCAGAAGTTGAATTTCACAGCCATCACTCACAGTATTCATTGCCAAGGACATACGGCACATAGACATTTCCATCTGTAGATTTCTCCCATTTACAGACACGTGTCGTGCAAGGATCAGCGTTCCTCTGATCCACTGATGGCACAGAAATGTCGTCTAGCAAATACAAACAATCTTTCATGTCATGTGTCCATAACTAGTGACATAGAATCCAATTAGAGGATGTCACTGCATCAGGTGCACAGTTAATAGATGTAGGAAATGACATAGGCTACCGATTGCACTCACTGTAACAGACAGTGTTGACAAAGTGAAAATGACACAATTACTCACCTAAGCCAGAGTTTGCTGCCTCAAGTGTCTCTGAAACACTGTGTGTCGTCGAAGTGTCTTCTGTAATGTGATTAGATCTCTCAAAATTATGTTTTGAGACTCACAACCTTATTTACAGTCATCATGCCTTCTTGTATTTGTGAGACCATGTTACATTACAACAAAATTACCTTGGATGAAAATAAGGAGAGACCTTATCGGTCTGTGTTGTTTTACTTTTGTTTGTTTAACTGACAGAAGTAAACTGTAAACATATGTTTGTCAAGTCACACATGACCACCTACAGACAGGATGTTGCTCCGTACACAATGTAGATCAACACTCAGTGAAGAAAGGAGAGGTGTGTCTCCTTCAATACACATTTAATGACCTTGGATGAAAATAAGGAGAGACCTTATCGGTCTGTTGTTTTACTTTTGTTTGTTTAACTGCAGAAGTAAACTGACTCACATTTTTACATACATTTTTATCATATCATTTTCAAAGAAATCTTTCCATTTCGAAGGCTGTTTCAGAGATAGCATATCGTAACAGATCTTTGGCAATTAATATTTAAACACACAAAATCTTTACTCACCATAGACTTTTAGTTCCACCAACAGAGAGGCAATGGTCCCACTGGTGCCATTGGTAACTACAGTAACAGTGTAGTTTCCAGAGTCATCTAATTGAACTGTTGTGATCTGGAGGTGTTTGTTTGTGATGTTTAGTCGGGTGCCGTATTGAGGTACATGACTATAGGCCACCCCTGATGATCCACCATTTGAGCCCTGTGCCCATAGACCTAGAACTACTCCATTTGGTGCCTGCCACATCACGGAGAGGATGCCCGTCAACCCTGGCATAGGCAGGATGGCATCGTCCCCAAAACGCACCACCACTGGGTCAACCTCAGGGACCTCACCAAGGAAAGGCAGGCAATGACATGCACTAAAAACAACTATGGGCAGAGAGTATGCAATAAAGCATGTAATTGTAGTCTCATTTGGCACTGTTGACACATGATGAAATTAAATCTGCTCACACAGATGGTGTTCTTTGGCTGAAGATGTAATAATGTTTAGACATGCAATGTGAACTGAATCTAAAAGTTTAAAGTTAAATCCGCTTGATTTAAGGATAGCAAAAAATCTGAGTGATTGGTGGTAAGTTAAAGCAACAGAATGAAGAACATAATTTCATTATATCTTTAAATAGCACAGTTGTTGTCACCATAGGCTAATAGTTTATTTGTGATACACTGAACAGACATTACCCATCATATGTCTTGAAAACTGAACTGAGACCTAACATCTCTGAACTGAGACCCCACCATCTAAACATAGCAACATTTTGTTACTAACACAGTATGTATGTTGTAATGTCCTCTAGTAGATTCACCTAATCCCCAATTTACCCTCATACATATTAGTACAGTATTTATGGCAAAAAAGTGATTTTAATGTACATAAAAGACATCAGTGAAGCAAGATGATGACAAAATACACAACAGGTAATTTCCACGGACGTACCAGCCAGAAGAACAGCTTGAACAAACGTTTGTGTTAGGGTCATCCCCAGCAGAGAAGGCTGTAAAGACATAGAGAGAATACTGGGTTTGTTGGGCACACTTCAAATGTTCAACTACGCTCAAAGGCTCAAAGATTTGTCATAAATATATACATGCACAATCTGTACACACCTTTGAAGTAAACACATGTATAGTGACGTTGAGAGTCAAGTGGACCGAAAAGGTCTGAAACTAAGAGGAGTGAACCTACAAATTATCTTACCAGTCAGAATATTAGAAGATTAGAGATTCCGCCAAACGGCCTCCTTGTCGACAAAATTAGCTTCCAAGATGACAGATGTTCAAAGACAGTCAAAATGGTTAACACGCTTTACAGCTGACAGTTTTGTGAAGAATAGATTAAAAACCCGATGGCAACGAACGCATGATAAGACTGTGCTGTTGTTCACTTGTTCAACAGGAAGGATGGCATTCCTGGAGTTGTAAAAACAAAGGCACTTCTGACGCTGCAGTCTGAGAATCTCGTTATTATAGTAGGTACTAGGTAATTATAGTAGTTGTTATTGGTTGTTAGTTGTTAACTGATACTTAACATTGGATACAACTCATTAACATGTCATTATACTGTGACTGTGAATACAATCAAATCTACTGGATTCTTTCCCATGTCCAGATCCAGATACCACTATTCAAAACAAACCATGATGGCCCATAACAACAACTGCAGATCCTTAGTACTTGTTTCAGAGATGGTTGGTGAAAAGGTCCCTTTTCAGAGTTCTTTGTACATAACATGAGAGTGTAATCATGATGATGTAATGATGTAATCTGGAATTCAGTTGTGTTTTACAAAGCTGGTTACCAAAAGTATGACAAGGGGGAACCATATGTTTGTCAAGTCACACATGACCGCCTACATGCTCCGTACACAATGTAGATCAACACTCAGTGAAGAAAGGAGAGGTGCGTCTCCTTCAATACACATTTAACTGACAGCGAGAGTGAGAGAGAGAGATAGGAGATATATAGGAGAGAAATAGGTGAACTTGCCTGCCCTTCCACCAGCAAAGCTTAAAACCATAAATTGAGGCAGCAGTCCTCCCACCTTTGCTTCAACAAGATTGTGTTTAGAGCTGAAAAATATTTCTGTTGATTTTACTAATGTCCTCTCTGTTGTGGTGTGCTGTGGTGTGTTGTAGTGCGCTGTGGTGTGCTGGGTATGCGACACTAGGATGCTGGATGACTGGACAGACTGGTGAGGAAAGCTGGCTCTGTAGTGGCATAGAGCTGGAGACACTGACTTCAGTAGCAGATAAAAGGACCCTGAACGAACTGCTACGTATGATGAACAATGACCTTCACCCCTTACAAACCACATTCTACAAGCAGAGGAGCATGTTCAGTGGCAGACTCCTGTGTCTGACATGCTCAAAAGACAGCATACAACATATACATACACCCTTTGCACCCTTATCACACCCCCATCCCCGTCTCTCTCTTCCTTTGGGTCCTCAATGGCTGCTTCTGTACTAAGAATTCAAGACCAGTATTCTATTACTACTGCTGCATTAAGCAATGTGCTTTTTCTCCAACATCTTGTATTGCTATTGTAGTTTATTTTGTTATTTTTATACTGTGTAGCCACTTTACTTGACATAGTTTTTGCACTGGCAATGAACTTGCACTAGCTTTCTGGCACCATAGACATTATAGCATCCCTCTGCACATTTCCGTATCACCACTTCCACACTTTACAACTTAGTACCCTAAATGGCACACACTATACACATACAACAATAGTGTGTATGAAGATCATCTGTATGATGTTTGGATGCTACGGGATGCTTGAATTTCCTGGGGGATGGATAAAGTATCAATCTAATCTTATCTAATTTTCAAATCTCACTTCCTGTTCCTTTGGTCAAAAGTTTCAGTGTGGTTGCGCCGTTATACCAAGCACATGCCAAGTACTAGTGCATTTTACACATCCTACAAAGAACTTCTTCACTCCAGCACTAGCTGTCTCTGGGTATCTGTTAAATTTCCTGAGTCCTGCTTCTTAAAACTCACTCTGTAAGTCAAATTGTCTAGGTTAAAGTACAACATGATGGCAAGGACAATTCATTAATACATGGCACACCAGACAGCTTTATTAACAGAGATACAATACAAATATGTTATATCACTTGACATGAGAAATCTTTGGCATTGAAACAGTACTTGCAATAAAGAGAATCAGAATCAGAAAACTTTATTGTCTGTTATCTGTTTTTAAGTTTACTTCAGTGGTTACAACATTGAATTACAGTATTATCATTTTCTCTTATATATTATGTAAACTTTACACTGTTTATCCCTGATGAAATAATGAAAAAAGTGAAAAATGTAAAAAGTGCTTCAGTTGTATTTACGACACATCCACTGTGAGCTTTTGTATGCCATTTCTGCATTGTGTAGCTCCAAAAGATACTTCATAACTTTACAAGGAACTTCACATCCTTCAAAAAAAAAAAAAAAAAAAAAAGAAACACATTACCCTGAGTCATCGTTTCGGTGTGCTGTGGTCACAAACTGGCTCTAGAACTGATGAGCAGGAACCACATACCATGAGAAAGAAGGCAACTTAAAGTAACCCATATAGAGCCCTTCACTGGACATCCTAAGGAACTATTCTTTGTACAGAGTTGAATTCCCATGAATTATCTCCTTATCTTGGCCTGCTCCTGTGAACCTGGTAAAGGAAAGGAGACATACTTCATTAAAAAAGATATATTTCATGACAAAATGGAATGGTCTTGGCTATAGGTGAGCAAATGCAGCAGAAACCAGACAACTATAGTCAACTGAATATCACGTTCATCTGCTGATTATTCTTTCTAAGCATGGGCCTACTGTATCTACAGATAAATTGAGAAACAAATACAGCCATGAATTCAACCAACCTTGCTAGTCATGCTTGATCTACATTCCATTTCCTTCTCTCTATTTCAATTGAACCCTGAATTCCCGGAGGCTGTCTTCTAATTTGCTCTGATGAATCACAGTGCACAGTATGCATGGGGCCTGATATTGGGTTTTCCAATGAAAACCCAAACTCACTCACCTGTCTAACATGTGCAGGAGGTGGCTTGTGTGCAATGGCGTGTCTCTGCAGGTTGGCATGTAGGTGGGCGTCTCCCGTGTGTCTGTGAGTGTGGGCGTGCTGGTGAGCATTTGCAGGGTGTCTGTGAGCTTGAGTGTGAGCGTGAGCATGAGCAGGCACATGCCTGGGAGGTCTGTGTGTGGCACCTGGTGGTCTGTGCTCTGGTTGCCAATGTGCTGGTGGTTTGTGCCATTCTGGCCCTGCAGCAGGAAAAGGCACAGCAGCCGGTCTGGCACGCTGCTGCTGCGTCCGTTCCCTGGGCAGGGTCTGGAACTGGTGGGGCTGCAGCACCGGAGGCGGTGTCGGGGGCTGGCGGCCTGTGTCATTGGCCCTCTGAGTGGCAGGGGAAGGCTGGGTAGACGGCTTGGCTGTCTGGGCACGGGGCTGCTGCCTTGCCTGAGGTCCAGGGTTCTGAAGCGCCGCCTGGGTCTGCTGGTTGCGGTCTGCGAAGGGGTTGTGTGTATGGCGAGTGTGATGCTGAAGAACATCCTGTGTGAGTGGACTCGGCTGATTCTGGTTCCGACCTGCTTGGACTGGTGTCTGTGCACTGGCTGCCTGTGGAGTGTTGTGTCTCTGCTCGGGCCTGCTCTGGGAAAGCATGTGGGAGTGTATCTGCGGAGACCCGTCAGCCTGGCTTACTTGTGTTCCGTGCGGAGGAGGCTGGCGATTCTGCGAAATGGCTACGTTTTGTGGCCCAGTTTTCATCTGTGGGACAGTCGGTCGTGCTGTTGTATTGGCAATATGGCTTGAGTCAGCATGAGTGGCTCTGTTTTGGCTTTGAGACACAGCTTGTCTCTGTGGGGGGTTCTGCTGTGTCTGTCTGCTGACATGAGGCTGAGAGCTGCTCAGGCCCTGTTGGCCTCTCCGTCTCTGAACATTGGGGTCCATGAAGGCAGGGCTGTCATCTTCCCTATGGTCGTTCACTCTCTGGGCCTCTCGCTCTCTCGCTGTAGCCTCCCTCTCAGCTGGTCTGTGTGTGTGAGGGGCTCGTCCATTGGATGGGGCTGTCTGAGATGGCCGTGGCTGTTGACCAGAGTTAGATGGGGTTGTCTGAGATGGCCGTGGTTCATGACCAGAGGACTGTGAATCAGTGCTGCTGCTGCTGTTGCTGGACCAGCGTGTAGGGTGAGCCTGCTGGTTGGGGTATGCAGGTGTTCCCCGTAACGTATCCCAGGGTCTCTGCTGATGCCTTCCAGTAGCTTCCACTGGATTACGAGCATTGCGGTGGTCATCACTGGGATAAGCGTCATCCCTAGTCCTCGACCTAGTCTGGCCATGGTTAGATTGCCTCAGATTGTAATCTGTTGAGGGCCGTCTGCCAGCACTACGGTGGCCAGCATAGGTCACATCAGTTGGACTGGAGTGATGTGCTTGAGAAAAGTCATTGTGGACACGGGTGTCACTTCTTAACGATCTCTGAGTTGCATGACTGTATGGTGGAGGCTGTCTGGTTTCAACCACGTCATGCTGAAAGGCAGGATTGACATGTGAATGATCAGTCTGTATGTGACTATCCCGATGGTTGTTCCGATCATACCTCGCTACCGTATTCATGTTACTCTGGGGTAATGTGTATGCTTCTGGGGCACTGAAGGTATTGATTTCCTGGCGTCCTGGGGAAGGGGGTGGGTATGTGTTCAGGTTCACATTAACCGTTTGAGGCTGTGTGTTGCTATTCTGGTGGTCAGTCATTGGCAAGGTATTCAGGTTGACATGTACAGTGGGCTGCATAGCACCAGGATGTGCTTGACCTGTCTGTATGACAATGTTTGGATTTTGCTGGCCAGAGTTTGGAAATGAACTATTATTTTGCTGACCGCTATAGCCATTGCCCATGCCACTAGGATTTCCATTGGTGACTGAGTTTCCACCTTGATGAAGTGTGCCATTACCGAGGTGGCCATTTTGTTGACGTGCGTTGTGTGTGTTGTTGTTGTTGACACTCCGTAGCAGGGTGTTTGTCCCATTTGGCTGATTGTAAGTTGACCGACGCGTGTTGAGGTTATG
The DNA here is from genome assembly GCA_027481765.1 of Tenualosa thibaudeaui. NCBI lineage: Eukaryota > Metazoa > Chordata > Actinopteri > Clupeiformes > Clupeidae > Tenualosa > Tenualosa thibaudeaui. Next base: position 14,204,703 of record JAIFZK010000015.1, on the reverse strand, counting down.
CAAAGGGGGGTTGGGGGCGGATCCTGCCTGGACATTAGTCTGAGGTGGATGAGTCTAGAAACAGATCAAAAGCATTGAGTAGTTACTTTTATGAAATGATGAAGCAATGTGTAAACTCCTGGGCCCGGGGGTTAAATGATGGAGCAATGGCAAAATCTTAAGTCTAATTATGTGGTAAGAGTTAATTATTCCTAATATTTTCCTTTTTCCTATTCCTAAGTTTATCTGCAGATGAACATACACAACACACACACACAAACACATGAAGGGCGCAAGTTATCGGTAAACACAGTACTTGTGATATAAAATCCATTCAAGATGGTTTAAGTCTTACCACAGGGTCTTGACTTGTCTTTTGGAGGCTGACAGCATCTTGTAACCTCCTATCCACTGCAAGTCAGAAAACAGATTTGTCCACGTGAGGTGAAACTGTATAGTGCATAACTCCATGTCTTGTGTTGTGGTTCACTTTTCCTACTCTACTGTAGCTTTAGTATACTTGATAAGATGTTCAATATACTATCTAGCAAGAGCAGGAGTTTCATTTATGGAGAACAAGCAGCCTTCATAAAATGTGTTCTCAACAACCTCTGAATAAACATGCATTTTAACTAGATGTACCACATAGCAGTACATGGTATGACCGCCGCAGTGTATTGAAATGTGGGAACCGTTGGTATGATGAGTTTGTGGTAGGTCAGTGTTGTGAGGTGAGAATCTGGGTGAAAATGATTTGCTAGAACTGGGAATGGATGTGGGTTTTGAATGAATGACATTCTGTGTGTTTGTGTAGCGTGTAAGAGTGATTTGTGAAAGCATAATATTTCTACAGTAGTAAGAAGTTTTTATGGTATGTGCTGTGTTTTTAGAGGTCTTGAGCCTTGAGTCTTGAGCCTCTGTAACACCGGCATACTAACACAAAATCGTTGTCTTTTGGAATTTGAAATTTGGTACACATGACAAGAAAGCTGTTTAGAGTTTGCATGTCAACTTTGACCAAATTTGAGGAATTAGAAGCCAAAATATGGACTTTTAAAGAATTTTAAGCTACGTTTGAATTTTGATTGACATGTAACTTTGAAATAGTTCATCTCAAGATAAATCCTTTGATAACTCTTTGTCAGCATTGTCTATAGATGACATACACCAAATTTGGTGAGATTCACATGAAGGGTCAATGGATTTCAAGACAAAAAAAATTTGGTTGTAAACTTTAGTGTTCCATAGATAATAGGCAAACTGATATTTTGTACAATTACAGTGCCCCCTATGGGCCAAATTTTATGGTACTTTTATGGTACCTATGTTTTCAGAGGTCACTGTGATAATCGTACACAACAAATTGTGTGCAGTTCCCGCCTTCTCTGCCCAAGATATTGGCAATTAAAAATCACAATTTACCCATATCACTAGATGCCGCTATGCTACAAGTGAGTCTTTACTCCTCTGGGTTGATACTCCTCTGTAACAGCGACATATCACAAAAATGTCATGTTGTTGGGTGAAACGTTCACTAAGTTATTCAGCAAAAACTTTTGAGCGTGCCCCCCTCTTTGACGGACACTGGCACAGTCAGGGGGTGACCCAAAACCAATATGACTGCTTTCGCTAGCTTCACTAGCAGTGGTCATAATAACTGCTATAAACCAACTCTTGTGACTAAAGTGCTGGGCCTGGCAGACTGGAACACTGGATGGAGGGCACGTACTGTTTCTCTGGCGTAGAAGTACTATAATGATGACGATGATGATGACAATGACGAGGAAACAGGCAATGACAATTCCTGCCACAGCTCCACCACTCAGACATGTAGCTGAGAAACAGGAAACAGACGGCATTAATGTCAAAGCAGCATATTTCATCTGGTGCAAAGACAGCAAAACTGTAATGTTCAAAGGAAAGTGTTTTAATTTATCAGTCAGGTTTGTTATTACAGTATCTTACCAAAAGAGGTAGGGTAATATTACCATGGTGCACCAAACGTTTTTATATTGTTTCACTTTGTGCAGAGCATCTGTAACACTGCATTTGTTTAACAAATGGCGAGTGCCTGTGACTAGGTACTTATTATTTTTTTGCAAGAAAATAAAGCGATATTGAAGAGAATTGCGCATGTAACACATGATTATGATGTCATAATGTACTGCAGGTATGACCAAAGATTCTAGAGCATAGTGCAAAGACAAAACCCATCACTTCGACACAGATAATAACTCACAGACAACAGACACATCTGTCTCCTGTTTTGAGGATCCGCCAGTGATGGAGTTCTGTGCTGTGCAGACGTATCGACCACTGGAATCCCTGGAGGAGATCTGCAGACTGAGCACGCCCGTGCTCGACTGGCTGGAGGAGACAGCGTTGTTGTTGTGTTGCCAGGTGAACGTGGCGGGAGGCAGAGACTGTGAGGCGCAGGTGATTTGGAACGCCTGACCCACCACTGCATCCCCACCTCCCACACAGTCTGCTGAGTCCTTAGTCAGTGTTGGGGTGTCTGGACCATCTACTTGCACAAAGAGTGAATACCACGGTTACTTTGATGCCATGGTTACTTTCATGTTTTGGTCTTTTACATGTTTCTACACAATATGCTTTGGCACATTCATACTTTCTGATCTAGTTCTTTCATAATCTATTTCTTATTCAATGTAGCATGTTGTAAACTGCTGTTAATACACAGATGAGGTCAAATGAATCACTATTCACAGGTCTGAATTTGTTAAATTTAATTGTTTGTTTTTGTTTACTGCGTTTTTGAAATTATGGGAACCTAGCAGCAACATGGGGGCCTAGTAGCCTAGCTAGACATCATTTCCACAGAAGCAACTTGAATTTCTATCAAGGACAATGTGAAAAACATTTACTGTAAATTTCATGGCTATCAACCAAAGATTGGAAAGCCAGTTATTACATTTTGAGGATTAGTCTATTGAATATACAGATTTTGTGACAAATGGACCAAAAATGTATCATAAGAAAACTTTTAACTGTAAATAGATTTACAGTGTTATAGGCCTACATTGGTGATTTAATTATTTTATATAGTAAGACAGACCTGATGTCTTCGTATGAGGACATGATTTTTCTAGAAAACAATTTGTTGAACAGAGGTTATATTTATTTTTTTATACTGGCCTTTTTTATAATGGCCTGATTTAGAAAAGCAAAAAAAAAAAAAACAAATTTATAGAGGATAAAACCTGCACTTTATTCAAAGTGTGGCTTATATGTGGTAAATTACTGTACTATGCTAGTAGAGAGGCAGATCAGCCCTGTTACAGCCTTACATGGCATTCAGCAGCAAAATATGTTGCAAACATCTGTTTTTAACATAGAAAGAGTATGAGACTATTCAGTAGCCTGGCTATGCCTTCCTAGCACTTCCACTTGATTATCATCTCCCTACAGTGCTAGTCTGGTAGTCTAGAGTTTGTTGTCTCAGAAGGCATTCTAACTGTCCAATCAACAAACAGAGGGAGGCGTTGTGAATGCAGAGATAGAATGCTATTAGTCAAAGCAAGCTATCAGTCAAGGGCTGATGCAATCTTTTTAAACCTAAACATCTCAAGCAAGCAATTGAATCTCACTGCCAAATGTCCAGACCCTCTGTGCAAAACGAAAGTGTACAACGAGAGTCTGGTTTTATTGGGGTTCAAGTATTCACCCTTTCAAAACCGAGAGCCTCACCTCCTCACTACTGGTTGGCCAGTGTTTGGCCAGTAGTCAGTGTTTGATTCCCCCTCCCACCACTGGCAATGTGTCTTTGTATTAACATGTTTGCAAAGTACTAGTCTCTTTAGTTAACTTTACTCTAGTTGAGCCTTGGGGATGAAGCGTGCTGAAGACAGTAGTTCACTCACAGTAGACTGTGAAGCTGATCCTTGTGGTCCGGACGCTGACAGGGTTACTGACAGTGCAGCTGTACTCTCCTGTGTCATCTCTCCTGGCAGGGTTAATCGACAGAGTGTCCCCAGAGATGATGATGCGGCCGCCAGAGGTGAGGGCCGTGTCTCCCTTCCCCCACGCCACGCTGGTCTGAGTGCCAGCCGACCAGGTGCAGCGCATGGTTACGTTTCTTCCCTCCACCGCCACAGACGGAACCACACTGAGACTCACGTCGGCCACAGCAACTGAGAGAGCAGCACAAAAGAGAACCAAAAGACATAAATCGTTTTATTGAGGAATGTTTCTTCAAAGGAGAGTACATCTGTCAAGGCCCTCAAAATGTGGAGATTAGGAACATTACAGGTGAAGTTCAATGAACAGGAGAACATTTGCGTTTTCTGTGTGTTTTCTTAGTATTGCCTTTCTAAGGCAATTGAAATGCATTAATTAGGCACTTAAAAAGGCACATACTATAAGGCCTACATAAAAATGAAAACAATCAGATAAGATATAGGAGATTGAGAGGCATATGTATCCAGAGTGTAAAAATAAAAAAAATCATTTTGCTGGGCTGGGGGTTTCAGAACCACTGATCTAGCCACACATTTGGAAGTAGGCTCCTCTGAAGCATTGTTTTGCAGAATGTATTGTTGTTAGCTTCTGAGAGTCCCTCCAGGAAGTTCTCAGCAGGCTCATCTCAGATATTTAGTCTAGCCAGTGTAATCATGAGGGAACTGATAAGACTATGGAACATCATGAGATAAACACAGTAAATGCTTTGAGTGGAGCAATGTTATGTGTAATGTCTCATTTCTTGTTTTTAAAAATGTCAGGGGGTGGTGCAATAACTCAGCCATACTGACTTTACTATATGGACCAGTTATGATTTAAGGGTAGAAATGAATATGTGGATTCAAATTCTATACACTACATGTGTGGATCACATCTTGGTTATTTTTCCCATTAAATAACCAATGGCTATTGTTACTACAGCAACTGCAGCAAGTAGTTGTTGTACACCATCATAAGTGGTCATATTGTAGCCTAGCCTGATGCACCAAACGCTTTCACATTGTTTCAGTTTGTGCAAAGCGTCTGGAACCTATCCATTGGGATATGTTTCCTTCCTGGTCAACCGATCACTACTACTTTGTAGTGACTATGTTATGCGCTGGAACACACCAATTGAGTTCAACGTCTTTGCATTCAGCCCTCAATCTGTTTGCTGATTGGCCTGCAAATACAATACTGAGCAGAGGTACTGGCTGTGCTCCCATAGTCAGTATATAATCCCATAACTCTTTGTAGGACACACCCAAAAAAAAGTAAAGAAGAATTTTGTTTTTGTTTTTGTTTTCCAGCTCTAGTGCGCTTTGACAATAACACAGATTTTTTTTTCCAGTTGACCCCCCCATTTTGAATTTACACACCTCTACCAAACTGCTGAGCTGACCTAAAAAGGGTGTAACTTTTCAGCAATAGAATCTGCTATGGACTGATCTATGTAAAGATGATCTCTTTAAAACCAAATCTTTCTGAGTATGTGACTAAATAACAAAAGACTGATTGCAAATCAGCTGATTTTGTCACTCTCTCTGTGCCCTATATGCAATCTGCTGGTATATACACAGTCACCAAAAGACAAGCTAGGCCAAAATTTGAAATGTCAGTGGCAGAACATGTCTAAACATCTGCAAAAACCAGGATAAGTGAAAATGAGTATGTTAATGACTACCTTTAAGTGCTTAAGTGAACTTTCTTGGGGGTGGGAGGCATTTTTCAGACCTTATGTACCCAACCATGAAGTTTAATAACCAGTTTCTATCTATTTTTAGTATTTGAAATAGCAGCCCATTCATGGCCATTCATTTCCATATATTACCCTTAACGGTCATCTCAACCGTCTGGTTGAGCATGTTTTCCAAAAATTGTTAAGTAATGAAAATATGTCTATTTTTCAATACAGATGAATGTATGTGTTCTATTGTCTCTTTTAAACAGTATGGAACAGGTATAATTAAGGGTGGTTTGGTTTTTATCAGAATATGATGGGTTAAAAGATGCTCTACCAAACAGTTGAGCTGACCTACAAAGGGAAAGGAAGAGCTGGATGGGAAAAAAAGATTCCTTACCAAACACCCTCATCTCCACTGAGGCTGTGTTTGGTTTGAGGCCAGTGGTGTCACGGGGTGCAACAGTGACACTGTAGTTCCCTGCATCACGCAGCTCTGCAGAGTTGAATTGGAGCCGTGTGGCCGTTAGGCTGACACGACGCTGGTAATCGCCGTTAATCACCGGCCCAGCAGAGGTCCAGGTCCCTATTACCCCTCCATTCGGTGCGACCCATTGTGTGGAGAAGATGTCAGACACAGTGACGATGGAGAACTCTGCTGGTGCTCCAGATGTGGCCAGGACTGGGTTAGTGGTGAAACTGATCGAAACAAGGTTCTGAGAGTGGACACACTTCAGCAAGGCTGGGAAACAGAGAGAGAGAGTGAGAGAATACACATACACACACACTCATACCAAACACTAGGTATTATTTATTCATTTAAATTCAGTAAACAGACTTGAGCAAAGATATTTAGCTAACAGGGACCACTACCGATGCTCTAGGTAGTTCAATTTGAAAAAGCATAATACATATTCTCCACTCCCTACAATAGATATCAACAGAATCCATGTTGATTTCTGAACACTGTGTGAAAAGAAAATGACTCCTGTTGTAAAACTGTATGACTTTTACTCTCAAGCCATAATGTTAAATATAAACAAGTCTGGTGACGCCTACGGACAGATAAAGACTAAGAATGTCCCTGCTCCCAACCGGCCATTCAAAAGACAAGAATGCTAGCTAACTGGTTGTGTGTGTGTGTGTGTGTGTGTGTGTGTGTGTGTGTGTTTCTGCTTTTATTTAAAATGGTTTCTTATCCTATTCCTATGTCTACCCAGTGAAACACAGCAAAGTGTATGGAGTTATCTACCAAGCAATCCATTTAGGAAGGAAATGTGGAGCTTACCAATTAAAACAATTACAGGAAAAGGAGCAGATGGTGGGGTCATTTCAGACAGTGTGGGCTAAGGAGAGAGAAAAACAGCCTGTGTTGAGGCAAACAAAACAAGCCAGAATCAGCACATTGCTCAAATACTAGAAGGTGAATGTAGGAGTTGGTTGATTTTAAGGCAACATGGTGAGTAAATACATCTAATTTGTGAGAGACTAACTGACAGTTAGGTATGAAAAGCTGATTTGTTTACTCTCACTCTACGCTCTGCCTCAAAGCTAAATGCATGAATTTCATTGCCAATGCTGTCTGTTCTTAATATCAACCATAACTGCATGTTTCTGCTAAATGTAAAACATTAGTAACTTACCAGTACGCTTCTTTACACTTCATTTTTATGGTCCGATGGTCAGATACAAATAGTTTTTCAATTCAGGATAGCTCCATTATCTCACATGTTCTCTCCACTTCCTGTTTAACCTGAAACTCCCTTGAGGAAGCCACACCTGAGGTCTTAAACTGGCAACAGTACAAAGGTGGGTGGGCCCCACCAAATCACATGGGTGGAGATCAGTTTCACTTTTTTACTGTCTGCATCAAGTGTTCTCTGGAATAAAAAGAATGCTATAAATAAAGATAAAGGACTTTTGGGCAGTGGTAGCATTTAAATTACCTGGCTCGCGTGCTAGTAGCCTGGACATAGTGGGTTCAGATCCCAGCTGCCACCGACCGTTGCCTGTGCCCGTGAGCAAGGCGCTTAACCCTTAGTTACTCTAAAGGAGTCTGGATAAAAGCACCTGCTAAATGTATAAATGCAATGTAAATGTTATGAAGATATTTCATGTGATGCAGACTAGTCTCACCTCATCCACAAACTTTTTCTCATCGCCTTTGCTAAACCACATTCACCAGCAGTCTTTGTTTATGCCGTTTCAGTCCAGTAGGCTATATATTGGTAATACAGTCAGTTTTGTCACTTGTATGGAGAACGCCATTTTGGTTTAGTAACAAGCACTTAAAGTACACTTACTGAGCTTCCACTGTCTTCTTGTGCTTATCGAAGAGCACATTCATGACATTCATGTATGTAACTTTTGACCCTTGTGGCTGATCTTTAAATTCAAGGGTATCACTGGAATCCTTGGGCAACACCGACTTCAATGCACCCTTTGATGTCGGTTTCCACCATACTGGATTTTCCACCATCTTGGGTTGCACTGAAAGTTTTCAGCGGTTGCATACTTTGTCCAATTGGCATGAAACAAAACATAGCCGATTTTTCGTTGGACTTAAAATCATTCCCCGGCTCCAGCCAATCAAATTTGACAGCTGAGTTACTAAACAGGAAGTGAGCTCATATCTCAACCTCTTGTCAAGGGTCCACAACTAGGAGGTGCTGGCTTTGGGTTTAACAGAAGGAGACAGGCATTTCTGTATGTCTTTGTGGCATTAAAGGTTTCTTTTAAAATTCACAAGTCATAACAGGAATGGGCTAGAGATTTACTTTTCTCTCTCTTTACAAGGGCCGGATTAAACCATCCAGCGGGCCATATATTTGACACCCTGGATCTAGTCTATCAGTAATGCCCCAGACTACATTTATGTTATAGGATGGCTTGTCAGTCTAGTGCAGACCTGATTTCAATGGTGAACGGATGACAATGAACATGTTATGTGTTGTCGTTGCACTCCGGAAAGCAGTATATAATTAATAATTAATAATTCTTTCGTTTTCTACCGGTGACAGCTTCAGAATGCCCCGCAAGTTGTATGGACCGACCCCAAGCCCGGCACTACGCAGTAAATGGGTCGGGGGGCGATTGCATTACGAGGTGGTGGAGGCAAAAAACCTTACACAGGGAAGCGTGCAAATGAAGGCTACATCCAAAGTTGTACGACATTAAACACAGTAGGCTGTACCACTTGCTTGGCTCACATTCTTAGTTCCGTAAAATAAATAAATAGATTTGCTCGGGTCGTTCTCCTGTCTGATATCGTCTGTGCATTGCCTAAGGCACGTTTAAGTTCAGTAAATGTTTTGTGGAGAAATTCTCACTTGATGTTTTGAAAGCAGTGTGAAGCACTATATACCTTACATCTGTAGTGACAAATTGGCAAAAAGTCTCTCCCCACTCTGACTCATTTGGGACTGATTCATTTGGGTGTCAAGATATAGGTCTACTTTAACTTCAATATTCTAGTTAAAGCAATATCTCCGAAAGGGGGGGTTACATAGTATATTGAATATACTGATACTATGATCATATTCCTATTCAAATTAAAATAAATTCCACAGAGAGCAACGTAACGGGGTCGCGCTCAATTGTTAAACTATGGAAACTATGAAACCCGCCAGATAGTTAAAAGCTTGCAACCAGGAAAAATCACAGCTGCAGTATAAGCTAGAAGAGGCTCTGTTTTCAAAATTACTGTCAGGGGCCGAAGGCCGGCTGTCAATAAAGAACCCAAAAGCAGACTCAGACACTGAATGCAAGTTAATTGTTTACTCTTCTTCAAAAAAACACACAGGAGTTTAAGGGGCCACTGGTCACCCAGGCAAAAACATAAAAGCACAACAATTCAGAGCAAGAGAAAAAAGTTCAGAGCAAAGGTACAGGCAGGGCCAGGCAGAATCCAGAGTCCATAAACAGGCAATGGGTCACACAAGAAAAAAATCCAACATCCAACTTGAGAAATAAGAGCAAAGTCAAGGAGCAGGTAACAGGGCAAGACTCTGGAAAAGACTGATTCTCCAGCCATGGCTTTTAAGGTGGTGGCTGATGAGGAGAGTGGGTACAGGTGAGACCTAATCAGCCAGGGAGGCGGGGAACCACAGCTAGGAGGTGGAGCTGCTGGAGCAGGCCGTGACAATTGCATATAAAGTCCCTTTTTGTAACATTGATTTAATCAGAATATTTACCATATGTGATCTAACGTATGATCTAACGCACTCTATGTAGGCTGTAGGTCAACTTGCATTCGCTAAAAACAGGGCTTTTTCATCAAAAATACATTTAAGTCAGGGATGCCAGAAACAAAGCATATTGCACTTTAGCTTATGTTCTGAGGCAGTATTCTAGGCTATAGTCACCTCTTTCTCATGAGACAACCAATCAAGTGCCATGTCATTTTCAGTTTCAGAGAACTGTCAGGTTATTGTCAAATTGTCAACTGTCAGGAGTCTTGTCAATATTTCAAAGAAAAAAAACGAATTACTGAGGTGTGTGAAAAATAAATTGATCAATCTTTGATATAGGCTACAGTTAATGATTGTGCTAAAAAATTCAAGGCAGGCAACTTGGTGGCCTTTAATCTCGACGCCGGAGAAAAGTTACCCACACAAACCCTACACAAGGTGTGCCGAGTAACAAGCCCATCTTTTTGGAGACTAGGATTACCTTCTATACCCCCCAGAATACACAACACATGTTGTAACACAAATTGAAGACCCCCATGCCCTTACTTTGCCCCCTTGTGCCTCTGTTCGTTTGGCTTTTCTAGGTTTCATTATTTACTTTTTCTAATTTCCTGGTGAAGCCAAATCACCTTTCTGATTTTCACCAGCACTTCAAGTTGCCCATTAACCACATTTTGCTTGGTTGGTTTTCTTGTCTGTCAGGACTGCGTTTTAAACAGGGCATACAGTCTGTAACACATTACTATTCTCTTTTGCTGACATTCATTTCTAGGACATTATGATTTTTCCTACATGATCTCTGAGCTTTGGTGCTTAGGTGCCCGGACTGGGCAACTAACAAACAAACAAACGGACTGGGCAACTAACAAACAAACAAACGGACTGGGCAACTAACAAACTGCAGACACTGCCTATATGTGTGTGGGTGTGGGTGTGTGTAGGGAGAGGGGTGGGGTTTGGGGGTGTCCCTTCTTTCACTGGTATATATGTTGTATATGTGTGCATGCGAGATGTGCATACAATGCATATGTGTACATGTGAGATGTGTATATGATGTATATGTCTATATGTGAGAGGTGTATATGATGTATATGTGGGATATGTTATATGTTATATGTGATATATTTATGATGTTTATATGCTGCTGGACACCTTTATTTCCTTTGGGATTAATAAAGTAACTCTACTCTACTCTACTCTACTCTACTAAAGGGGGCCTGACTGACTCCAACATCTTTTGACATTCTAGAACTGATTTACACAGACTGCATTGCAGACATTTAGTACTGTTTTCAGGAGGTGCCCCTCAGACCGTTTGAATTTAAGAAAGATAATTAGGGCAAGCCTAAATACTTTTGAAACTTACCATCAAATCAGTAAAACATATTCTTGTTTCCTACATACTACACCCACACACAAAAAAATCATTATTCCTGGCTGAATAGGATATTACAATTACAATTATGAAATACTGGGCTGAGTTCAGCAGTCACAAGGTTTTTAATTAATTCCTATATGGATGACGTATCCCTATAGGTGACGTATAAAACATTTTGTGTTCTGTCATCTTCGACTCAAGCCTGGTGGGCAGACCTGATTTTAATGGTGAACTTTGAAGATATGTCATCTGGTTTCTGTTTTGCATCCATTGTCAATATATCAGCCTAAAGTGGTTTTAGGTCCTGTTTATGAATTATCTGCCTTTACCCTTTCTCTCCAGTAAGAGGTGCAGCTGCTTCAGGGATGGTAAGCAGTGGCAGGGAGGGTCTTGTGTGTACAAAATTGTTTCATTATGATGAACTTTAAAAGAAAAAATATTTTTTCTGTCCTTTTCTCCCACTCCTAGCAATAAAAATGGAAGGTGTCTGTTAATCTACGTTTTGGTTTACCGGTAAGTTACTGTAGTTAGGTCACTGATGTAATTTCTTACTATGACTTCATTAAGATAGTCAGACTGTGTCAAAGCAAAAAAAAGAAAGAATAACTTTGAAAGCTCTTTCTTACTTACCATGTTTATTTTTGATGAGTTGCATTGCTTTATTTGGTATTAGAGTGAAAATACCACAAGTAGAAGTACCACATAGTGGTACATAATATGATACGCCATTTGAAGAAAATTTATGTCCATTTATACTCGACACATCTTTTCAACCGCAAGTCTTACAGGTTTACCCCTATGAGTTATACAGACATTTCAACACACATAGGCTACATACAGTTCACACATGTTCACAGTCTGAATTCCTTTCTTCCTGAATTCCTTCTGTAACATAATGGTTTGTGTAATGAAGCACAAGGGGTGAAGATATCCCCGCAGGCCAAAATAGCTTACATGATATGAGGCTAGTAGGGCTACATGCTCAACAACTTTCATTGGCCCCATGCTGGAGCACTACAATTCAGGATGACCACTTTTGCCATTTTTTGCCTTTTTTTTTAGTCAATAGGTGTCACTACACCACACATGGGTGTGTGAGGGCTTATTTGATGTGGCTCCTTTAGACCTATGTAACACCCAAATTTCACTGGGTTAAGTGCGTTTCACAAGTTATTCCCTCAAAGCTGGGTTGGACTATCCCGTGTTCTGGGGGGCCAGAGTGGGGGGCCAGAGTGGGGGGCGAGAGTGGGGGGCAAGTGCCCCCTCCCCCCCAGGACAAAAAGCTACTGCATGTTAAAACTCAAGTGGACTTTCAGAATGTTTGGTGTTTTGGTTTCACGGGGACAGATGGCCAAACATCAATGATCTGCCATGGATAATGTTTTTTTTCTGCTTGTGTGAAAGTCTCATATGAAGTTTTTAAATCATTATCAAGGGCACAGTAAGAGACAACAGCTTGTCCCCTTGTCATGTCTGCCAGGTATCATGAAAATAGCACCCAGTGCATCTGACCACATATCTGAGTCACTGACACACCCATGACCACACAAGTTAACTGACTGTGTTTTGGCAGTCCTTGTTGATAGGTTTGTATTACTATCAGACAGAAAATGTGTGCAGGTTATGAACAAAGTTATGCTACAACGAACACAGGGTCGAGGAAGATTATATACCATTACAAACTAAAGAAATGTCAAAACAATCAGTAGCCTACCAGGAACAACCTGACCTCCACACCTGTTTGCTTGCTATTCAGTCAGTGTCAGGTGAAGAAAGAGGCACGTCTTTGAATGATCACCCCTAATTTCTGTGGTTTATACGGAATGTATGTGACACAGGTGGCATTGAGATTATCCATACATTGACTTTGTTGCATGTGCATACATTTAAATTGTTTCACAGCCTATAAATAACAGAATTATGACAGTGATAGTAATTTTTCGGCTACTTCAGTAAACAGGATACAGGACCACACTTAGACGTTGAATTGAGGAGTAGATTTATTCCACCGTGCAGAGCAGGAGAGAGGCAAGACCATAATTAGTGGAAAAGTACAGTGTCACCATACCCTAATAAAAAAGTATAGAAAATAGGATATTACATGGTAATGAACATATTGAGTTTTGCCATTCTGTCAACAGTATACATTGACAAAATGTTTATTTGAATTGTTTAGAATGGTCACAGGAAGAACCATAACAGGCCAACTGAAGATGAATTTGAGATGGAGTACTTGTTCTGTAATGGCTATCTGTAAGTTTCAAATGAATGTTTACATTATTGATACAACAGTAAATAAATAACCTGATGATAACAATGTGGCTCAGCCCCTTATCATGTCCTCCACAGGTGTACATGTGGTCCAGGGCTTATCAGTACACTTCAAAAACCCAAAGCCATTCTATGTTGCCCTGGGCAGGGAGCTTGTACTAGAGGCAATAGTTGAGAAGACTCTGGTGGAAAAGGTGTTCATGGTGGCGTGGGAGTGGAGCACTAGCACAGGAGCAAGGAGACTAGCAACTTACCCTGGCAAAACACAAGAGCCCCGAATCAGCATGGAGAAGGAGGGAGTTACTCTGAGAATCTCTGATGTTCAGGAGTCTGACTTTGGCCATTATACCATCACTGTCACTGATGGAGATGGGAGACAAAAATCTGCTGGAAAAGATGTTAAGGAAAATGGTAAGATGGATTCCCTCTATGAATCTTTGGTCTTCAAAACAGCTGCTTGGAAAAACACAAGTGACATATGTTAGTGACATATGAGTAGCATATTCATATTAATATTAATTGTATTTATAATCATCAGAACTTCAGTCATTTAATATCAGTCTTCCATCAGTTGCTTGATGGGCTGAATTGAGATGAACAAAGTAGACGGGTCAGTATATGAAAAATAAGCATCTAACCTAAAAAAAAATTGATACAAAAGGTTTTTCAACTGATCTTGATACCTTAGATGTACTTTATAACATATTAAAAATCTAGTAAAATCTTACCTCAGGAAAGGGACCATTTTCAAGATGGCATCTAAGCTAGCCACGGGAAGCAAATTTTGGCTCTATCTCAGACATTTCTGAGAGCCAAACCTGAATTAGACATTATGGAATCTATAATACCAGACTGCTAGCAATTAACCTTTCTCCAGGAATTTGACTGTTAGGCAACATGCCAAGTAAGAGAACCAATTTTATATGACCCTTGTTGCTTACCATTTTATATACATCAGAAGTGTTTTAATGCTGGTGAATGCAGGAAAATGGTGTACATAATTTGGACTGTCATTTTGCATATTGTGCAAAAGCATATTGTGACGGAGTAGATTATTATCACTACAGTTTAGTATGCACTCTCTTGACTGCAATGCCAACTAAGGTGCAGGTTTGGCCTTCCAAACACCCAGGTTTGAGGCTGTGTAAGGTGACTGCACTCTTCTTTCACTACATATAGAATAGAAAGCCTTTATTGTCATTATACACAGTATAAAGAGATTTAAAGTATAACTGTCCTATGTAAAAACTATTACAAAGTATAAATAAGTCATTTACAAAAACAACTGTACAAAACTACTATAAAAGGGAAGAAAAACACCTACCTAAGCCACTAAGTACACAGACAGACTATAAGACAGATACGACAGATATGAGTACAAACTGGCAAGCAGCATACAGTGTGTTGAGGTAGTGTACAGGTGGAGGTAATAAAACAAATAAATAACAATCAGTGCAAATATGGATCGGGGGCGGGGGGGGGGGGGGGCAGTTGTACGGGAATGCAGATGGGGGATGGTGTGTCAGAGCGGTTCCCCTGGTTTCACTACAGACACTCACCCACATACAAAATCTAACAGTCCTCAGTGCATATGTGAGTTCAGAATGGTGATGGCTTTGGGGTATGGTGTCCGAAGTGGGATGCCATGAGGTCACTGGACGTTTACCCAGTGTGTGAGCCCTATAAAAGACCACCAAGATAGGTTGATCCCTGAGTAAAAGACCCCAGACATAGGTGAAGCTAGTGTGTGGGCCACCCTGGGACCAGAGCAACACGTCTGGCAGACATGTGACGGCTTGATTCCACTATGCGTGAATCTTACGGGCATGCTTCCCAAAGTGGAGAGCAATGTGATGGAGTGCTGTCACCACGGCTGAGTATGTGCTCAGGATGCCACACCTCTCAGCCTCCTTTTGCATTGCAAGCAAGCTGTTGATTTGGCAGGTTCTAGGTTCTAGGGTGGGTGGGGTGACTGCTCTCTCCCTAAAGCCCACTAAAGAATTATAGTTTAAGAAACAAGATTGTTTTTTCCATTATCATCCTTTGTTAAAGTGTAGTAATGCTCTTTTCAGCTACTGTCCCATTTACTAACAATAGCTAATGCCAATCTAAGACCATCAAGGGTAACTATATGTCTTTCCTAGGGTTGCATGGCCTCCTTTGAAGACTCATGGTACCCACAAATTGTATCTCTGTTCCCCTGTCAATACTGTCCATCTTAAGGAGGTGGCTGTCTGCCCCCTAAAGCTTTTGCTCCATCATCTTATACAGTTCAGGGTGCAAGCTGCAGCTGTGCAGAATTTTCATAGCTAAAGTGCTCTTGTCTATGATGGACAAGAGGATGAGGCCACTCCACATGCTGACATTAGCATTTTGACCAGGACAGAAGTGAAGAGCAGGCTGTGCACCAAAACAGGAAGATCACCGCTAACTTCTGTATACTACTTCATGGGGATAGTGAACTGGAGGATGGTTTAAGTTGGTGTGACAGTGTACAAGGCATTTCACTGGGATGGAAAAACATTTGGAACTTGAAGGGGAATCAGAACAAGGCTTTCCTCCCCTGTTTGATCACAACTCTACAAATGGAGTGCGGACTAGGTGCTGGCCATAGTGTTGTTGCACAGGGAGAGGAAGTGGAGGACCTAAAAGGCCCCCACTGCATTTACATCCTCAGGCCAGGTGGCACTTCAAATACTTTTTCAGGACAGGACCCTACTGGGCCTTACTGTATGCTGGGAGGAACAGATTGAGGAAGCACATGAGCAGAAGCTTGGAAAAAGGCTTTCAAGGGTGCCTTAGGAGTGCCTTTCAAGGGTGCCTTAGGAGTGCCTTCAAGAAACCACACACACACAAGGCCACAGACATCTCCATGCTGCTCCAGCTGAGACAGCAGCCAGATAGCTTTGGCCAATGATGAGCAAAGACCAAAAGTAGACAGGAAGGGTAGAGCTGAGAAACAGTGGGTTGTTCCATTATGGTTTTAAAGTCAAGTGTTTCTGACCTATGTGGCATAAGCCAATCTGTGCTGGTGAAGTGTGATGTGACTAAATCATCAGGTGCTGTCCCTCAGAATGGTAAATGGACTGCATTTATGTAGTGCTGTCCTACTCCTACGAGCCTTCAAAGTGCTTTACAACGTATGCCTCACATTCACCCATTTACACATACACATACTTTGATGGGGTCAGGCGGAGTGGGGGCTCGAACCTGCAAGCCCTTTGGTTGCTGAATGGCACCGCTACCACCTGTGCCACCACCACCCCAAGAAGAGGAAAGGCTTACTACTCATCAACCATGTGAAGCCATCTAGGAAGACCATTAAGGTATGGCCAACGGGGGTAGATTCTGTACTCCAGGTAAAGTTCAAAGACACAGACTGGAGTATGTTTGCCTCTCAGGCTACCTGTGGCACTCATACAGACTCATCACCGCACGTAAGGCTGCTGGTCCTGACGTAATCCCTGGATGTGCACTCAGAGCCTGTGCTGAGCAGCTTACTGGTGTCTTTACAGAGATCTTCAATCTGTCTCTCGCCCAAGTAGTAGTACCAGCATGCTTCAAAACCAGCTCTATAGCGTCAGTGCAGAAACACTCCTTTCCAAAGTGCCTGAATGACTACTGCCCTGTGGCACTAACACCCATTGTGATGAAGTGCTTTGAGTGACTGGTCCTGGCATACCTCAAGAAATGTCTGCCAACCACATTTGATCCACACCAATATGCTTACCGAAGCAACTGGAGTACAGAGAATGCTATATCCACAGCTCTGCGCTGCGTATTCTTACACCCAGACAACAAGGGCACATATACAAGAATGCTGTTGTTGACTTAAACTCAGCATTCAACACAGTCATCCCCTCCAAGTTAATCACAAAACCTGAAGAACAGTCCCTCTGGAATTGGATCACGGACTTTCTGACCAACAGAGCCCAGCATGTTTGGTCAGGCCACAACAGCTCTACCTCCATCACACTCAACACTGGTGCACCCCAGGGCTGTGTGCTGAACCCGTTCCTCTGCTCCCTCTTCAACCATGACAGCAGGCCTATGTATGGATCCAACTCCATCATAAACTTTGCAGATGACACCACGGCAATTGGACTCATCAGTGGCAATGATGCCCTGACTTCAGGGCATAGGTAAAGCACTTAGCTGCATGGTATGCTGACAATAACCTGCTCCTGAACACCAGCAAAACCAAGGAGCTCATTGATGACTTCAGGAGGGAGAAGGGTGACACTCATGACCCTATGCATATCAACAGCATGGCTGTTGAACGCGTCTCCAGCTTCAAATTCCTGGGAATCCACATCTCAGAGAACCTGTCCTGGTCAACCAACACCTCCAGCCTGGTCAAGAAGGCCCACCAGCGCCTCTTCTTAAGAACGCTGAAGAAGAACCACCTGTCTGCTGACATCCTAGGTAACTTCTACAGCTGTGCGATAAAGAGCATCCTGACCAAATATGTCACAGTCTGGTATGGGAATTGCTCTGTCACTGACCGCAAGTCACTGCAGCGGGTGGTGAAAACCACCCAACGCATCACAGGGACTCCACTCCCTGCTATTGAGGATGTCCACAAGAAGAGATGTCTGCACCTGGCGCACAGCATTCTCAGGGACTCCTCTCATCCAGCCAACAGACTCTTTCAGCTCCTCTCCTCCAGAAGGCGCTTCAGGAGCCTTCAGACTAAAACCAGCTGGTTCAGCAGTTTCTTCCCCATAGCTGAACTCTGTTCCTTGCTGAACCTTCCTATTCACGCTACACCATGGCATAATCTGTCCACAGCACTTCTCTTCACCATTGTATATATATCCATAGCACTTTGCCTATCTTCTACTACACATCGTATATACACGTATATACATATATTAACATCTGTGTATATATGTATATCTGCACATCTGTAGATTTACCAATATACTCATTTATACCAATCAATATTAATTTATACCCATATTTTACACTACCCTATGTGTAAATAACAGCTCCTATAACTTATTTGTAAATAATCTGCACATAACTATTCCCATCATAATTTATTTGTACATAATCTGCACATATCTATTCCCACTTTTACATTGCCCTTATCTGTACATAACTGCCCTTAACTGTACATACTGTACATAATGCACTTTCTGCTGTTTGCACTTCTGATTAGAAGCTACACTGTATTTCGTTATTCTGTATTCATACATGTGTAATGACAACACAGTTGAATCTAATCTAATCTATCTGAAGGACTGAGTTAAGATGAATATGGCACATTAGGTACAGGAGGAAATTCCTTGCCAGGAGAGACAGCAACAATAACAGTCAGATAAAGACACACTGTCCTCTTTGGTGCAAAAAGCTCAGATTCTTTTGAAGCACCCATGTCTTCAGCAGGAAGGCTGTCATTGCCTGTGACACCAAAAATTAAAAATATGGCAATCCACACAAAAAGTTTCCTCCAGGGAAGTTTAAGGTTGATGTTGAATAATGCTATACTAGTAATTATTAATATCTGAAGCATAGTCTTCCCGGTTTAATCAATACCCAAACTTACCCTTCCAAGATGAGTAATAATCTTGATAATGACCCCTATCCCAAAATTCCTTAGATTTTTAATACGTCGTTTAGCATGTCCAGTAATACCTGAATCCATTAAAAAACGTTTTATATCTTTTTTTTTCTTTTTTTTTTTGGGGGTTCAACCTTATATTAACTAGTCTAAAGACACTTTTCAATAGGCTGATGAAGCATAACTGTAATTGTATCAATATAAAAGACACATTTTACTAATAAGGACACAAAAAATGAGTGGACAAATGGCGAAATTGGAAGACATCCTGATTTGATGGAACAGAATGTTTGCATACGCTCCATGCAAACATAAATATAAATATAAAGTCTTTGTATCAAAATATACTCATTAGCAGCACATTAGTGCAAATCAATAAAACAATTCAGTTTTTGTTGTTGTTGCTAACAACTACACAATTTTAAAAAGGCCTACCCTGTAGATAAACTATAATTGAACTTGAACTAGATCTAGATCAGCTATAGTTGAGCCTTTTGATCTTGACCTCACATGCATGTATGAATACACGTTTGTCTTCCTCAGTGAATCCTCCGGATGCCTCTATTTCTCTCCTGTGTGGCGTGTCTGCTGAGAGAACTCAGTGGGACAGTCCTGTGGTCACATGGTTCGTTGATGGTGTGGAATTAACGAATCAGACGGCCAATATGTCTGATGAAGGAAGCAAACTCCACCTACAGGAAGTGAAGAGCCACAACTACACCTGCATCAGTGACAGCAGCCTGGGAACCACAGTGGCTTATTTCATCATACCAGGTAAGAAAAGTCCAGAGCTGAGATCAAGATATGATGAAAGAATGAGTTTTGTAATTTGTATGTTTTCAGTTCCAGATACAAGCCAAAATAATTCAACAAAATGTCATAGTCCTATTTGTTGGATGTGCTGGACTACTCTTATTGTGGCTGTGGCTGCCATTGCGCTGGCAACAGTGATGGCTCTTATGTAAGTTAACTACAACACATCAGAGACATTTTCAAGTATACTTTGTCAATTCTAATCTATGTTTTTTTAATTCTTTAAAAACAGAATTGTCAAGAGGAATGCCTGAGCTGGTCAAACTATGCAGAAGTAGTCGTGTAGAGTGTGAAGCAGGCAGTAGTTATTCCTTCAGTTCCTGGAGGAGGTTCAGCATAGACAACAGACTCATCACAATCTACAATTGTTTTACCATACCCATGAGGGTATTCTGACTTACAATATCTGAGGGGAAGGGGTGGTGGGGGTCTCTCTTATTGGTTCTTGCATTCCCTGGTATTCGCTAAATAAGTACATTTCCATCGCCAGGTCTGAGCAGCAAGCTATTCAGGACTTCAGGGGAAGCTACAACAAATCTTTCCAAAGTGAGAAAGGTCATTTCCAGCATAGATTTAAAGGTGGAAAGTGAAATTCACTGATGTTGTGGAAGTGACAAGGTATGCAAAAACTTTACACTAAAAGCCTCGTCACCCATGGAACAAAGATGGGCAGGGGGGGTGGATATGTAAGCATCAATAGTGTGTAGTGTGTGCATCAGCTGGTAGAGATTTGAAAGATAAGTGGGTCCCGTTTTTGTAGGGATTTTGATGAATGATGATTTTGGATGATTTGTTCCTTTTTAAACATTTTGTCATATTTATACATTCTTTACACTTATACATTTTTGATGCATTTTTGTAATATTTGTATACAATGAATGTGTGAAGAAAGTAATGCATGCCTCGTGGAAGTCTTCAATAAAGACTCAAAAAAGATTATAACTTTCTTTTACATTCTTAGTCCTCCTCTTGTGTTTCATGGTTACAACTTTGGTGTTCCGGTCAGAAATGACCGGCCCATTTTTAACTTAATGTAATACATATCACTACATATCACCACATTTTGATTGACCTCTTAATTAACGTATGCTCTCTTGAATATTAAAAGTATTTATATATATTTTTGTTGATTTTTGTATGTATATTTATTGATTGCAAGTTTTTAGAGATTTGATTTTGGATGCATAGAATAGTCTGGGCCTTGGGCTAGAAGACCCACCGGAAACCAGACAGCCAGTTAGTTGGGTTAAGATGAGCCAGAGGGAACACTTGTGTTTAGCCTGCTGTAGTGAATGCTGAAAGAGAACAAGTTTGATATTGTTTTCTTTATTGAATTTATGTTGTTATATCTTTGAAAGTGAAGTATTTCAATTATTAATTGGTTTGGAGTTTTTTCTTCTCTTTTTCTTTTTTTTTTCTTTCCTGGCATTTTTTTTCCTGCTGTGGGAAAAAAAATAAAAACAACTTTTTTGCCCATCCATACTGTCTCACTGCTCTGCGTACGCACAAAAAAATCTAGATGCATCAATCCGTGCATAAGCAGGTTTCCACGCACATTCTCTTTGTACATCCCAATTAATGTGAAATTCAGCGCACATGCACGAGCCCGACTCTCCGCCCTGTCTCCTACCTCAATTACTCCACATTTAATATGCTAAATAGTATAAATAGGCCTGTAGTAGTGCCCACGTTGAGAGAATGAATATGGAGAAAGGAAGGAAAAAAAACTTTTCGGGATGCGAGGTGGAGGACATAAAATCTTGTTCGGTTCACTTTCCACCGGAATCGGCACCAAAACAAAACAACTTGCCTGGATAAATGTGGAAAAGGCAGTAAATGCGGCAGGGTCAGAAACACGGGCCGTTGCTGATGTAAAAAAAAATGGTCCGACATAAAAGTGGATGTGAAAAAGAAAGTCACTGCCCACCGAAGAAGAGTGGGTCACACAGGCAGCGGAGCCAGAATCGGGGAGCTCTCCTTATTTGAGCAAAGGGTGGCAGCTGTTCTTGGGGACCGTGTGATTTTCGGAGTGGGTTCGAATGGCATCTCTGTTTGGCTGTGCATTGTTTGGTCCGGGTCTGGGTTGTCTGCATGGTCCATTGACTTGCGTAATTGCACGCCGTGCCTGTGCGCACCCCACATGCATGCACAATGCAGCACACCTTTTCAGGGCGATAGAGCAACATACCCCCACGCAGGTCAAGGCAGCGCCACCGGCCTTTCAGCTGCCCTATCGTGCGCTCAACGACTGACGAGTGCTTGCATACATTTCATTATACTGCTGCTCTCGGACAGTCTGTGGATTGGCGAGGGGGGTTAACAGCCACGTGCGCAAAGCGTAACTGCTGTCTCCTAGGAGTGATTGGAATAATTACAGCATAAACTATACATCATGTGTATATTTTCCAGTAAATTCACTTTAGGTGTTAAATTTCTTACCAAATAGCCACCCATTACACACACTTCCAGCCTATTCCCAACCACGCTCTTAGTCAGGATGAAGGAGTCATGGGTTGCCCCAGGCCACCTTGCCATGATATTTGTAAGGCGCATTTGGGCATGACGTTTTATTTGTACGTTTATTGAATGGAAATGTTTCCTGTTAACGTACGCATA
This sequence comes from Tenualosa thibaudeaui, assembly GCA_027481765.1. Classification (NCBI taxonomy): domain Eukaryota; kingdom Metazoa; phylum Chordata; class Actinopteri; order Clupeiformes; family Clupeidae; genus Tenualosa; species Tenualosa thibaudeaui. The sequence goes on along the minus strand of JAIFZK010000015.1, from coordinate 14,182,252 downwards.
TTCCCCCTCAGATGGCGCCTTTATAGCAATATGTGTGCAGTCGATTGCTCCGATTATATTTGGAAAACCGGCTATCGCTGCAAATTGCGCTTTAATGTTTGCTTGTGTAGCAGCCAGCAGTTATGTCTGCTTAGTAGGGGAAAATATTGCCTCCCTGGAAGGCTGGAGGATAATGGATCTAGGTCTATAGCCCAAACCTATTCTGCCACCGCGAAAAGATATAACAGTAAGGCTTTAGGATTTTGGTTTTTACAATGTCACGGTGATGACCTAAAGGATAAAATACAGAGTGTCTATGTGTGAGAGACTTAACCAGTGTATTCCCCAAACCACAATATCCTGGCAGTATAGGATGACACGCCCCTACTCCAGAGAGGTTATTCACAAAATAATTACACTATGTGGGCAATACTTAAACTCAAAATGGATATTTAATAAGTAGAATAGTCTAAATGAGGTAGAAAGATAAAGTAAAATAACAAGAAAGGAAGCGTAGACATAGAAAGTATAATAAACTCTCTTTTTTATCGGAATTCACTTACTATTATTCACCCACACACGCACAGATGGATCAAAGTAACAACTTGCTGTGTCTACTTCCTACTTGTTCATATCCGGAGGTATCCCCAGCTGCTGATTGGCTACTGGCTATGAACGCATACTATATGGGATTTTTAAATTAAAAACAAATTACAGAGAGATAAAATATAGGCGCATATCTCATATCCGCCACACTTGTTTCACCACATTATAGGGAAACTCTATATACCTGGCTGACAGCCGGAATAGTGCGGCTCAGAGCTGTCTGACTCATTCCTGACCGGTCAGCCAATTCCCTTTGGAATGATCCCGTTGCCAGAAAACCAAGCGTAGTTAGGACTTGGATTGGTACTGGCAATGCGTGACTCCTCGCTGTCTCCCTCTCCAAACCCGGGCTCAACTCAGTACAGAGTTCTAAGAGAATAGCTCTTGGGAATCTGAATCGGCTGATAGGCCCGTCATCATTATGAGCCAAAAAATCATTATAGTCATGGAACACCCGTTCCATTCGCGATGTCCTCCAACAACGCCAACACTCCCATTGTCAACCTATTGATTAGTGCCACCTTTTGTGCATGCTTTTATATTCTCATTTATTTGGATGTATGTTGATGATTGGCTGTTCTCATACATCCAAGGTGTTAATAATATGTACGCAATGGGAAATCCACCAACTGGTTGATTGATTGATTTCAAGTAAATATGGCTTATGGTTACTCCACGCAACATCAGCAAGTCTAGTCTCATTACTGTTTTTTTTCTCCCAGCGCACACACTAGATGCAAATCAGTGTGTTTGACAAATAAGTGTGATGAACATTTTAGCAGAATTATGCATATCCGTAAAGAGTGCAACTCTGGCAGAAGTTTTTTTTTGTGTGCTTGAAATTAACAGCAATCTAGTTTATGATCCATTCTATGCTCACACAGTGTATGCAAATCAATCAAGCAAAAAATTAACCCAAAAGTTACAAATTTTTTGCTTGATTGATTAGTAGTGTGTACATGCAGCACTCTTAGAGTTAACCTAACTGCACATACCTGGCCTTGGTACGGCACCACTACCTCTGATTGACATCTTTGTGCATCTTCTTCTTTAGTCACAATCACATTCTGTGCCTGTGGTGAGCCTGAGTGTGGCACTTAACCCCTAACTGCTCCCGGGCGTCCCAGCAGCTGGCTACCAACAGCTTCAGGATAGTGTGTGCTTCACCTCAGGGTCTGGTCACTGTGGGGTGTGTGCACAGCTCATCTAACTAGGCTAACGTACACCTGGCCTTCGTCATCACCTCTGATTGGGATCTATATGTTTTGCATTTAATTTAACTACTTCCAAGTGTAACATGACACTGTCATCCAACCAGTTTGAAGTTTGCTACTCTGCTTTTCACACCATATGCCAAAGACTTCTACCGATGTTTCTGACTTGATCATACTCTCACAGTAAGTTACCTTTTTAACTCCCTGGTAATAAATTATTATTCTGAAAAAAGCTACATCACTAGGAAGTTTTTATTATTCTCTTAGAATGGTTAGAATACAACCTTGGCTTTTCTAGACCTACTTGATTATTCAAAATGTATGATCTGAAGCTATGGTTTAAGTAGCCTTTATTTATGGGCTCTCCAAGTCCATCTTTGCTATTCTGAATTGTTAATGCTCAGAACAGCTAGTAGGTATTTGCGCAATAAATTGCTATACAATTGCTGTTTATACATGTCATCAGCTGTTGATATCAGGTTGGTCAAAATGAATGATAGTTTTCAAAATTAATCGTGCAGTCTTATGTTTTGCTCTGTTTTTGTCATTTACAATGGTTTTCAGGTTCATTTACCACTTTCATAGTCTCTTGATAGTTAAATGGCTCATTATGGAGCGAATGAAGGCCCTCACTCATAGCCTACTTAAGTAACCAGCAAAATATATACTTTGTAATAATAGTAGTAGTAGTAGAAGACCAATTGCAACGCTCTGGCGTGTTGTAGGCGGAAAAGATGAGCAGAAAAAGGCACTCATCATTTATTTTAAACAAGAACGTGCTGTTTTGCCGGTGTTGCTTTGATTGGTTATAGATATATACTAGGCTATAGAAAACAACAGGCATGTCAAAACAATCAGTAACCTACCATGCAGGAACAATCTGACAGCCACACCTCTGCTATTCAGTCAGTGTCAGGTGAAGTACAAAGGCAAGACTTTGTAAGATCGTTCCTGGTTAACTAGCTATACAGAATATGTGGCATAGGTGGCATTAAGACTATAATTTACATTGACCACTGACAAAATGTTTATTTGAATTGTTTTAGAATGGTCACGGGAAGAACTATTACAGGTCTAACTTACTGAAGATGAATCGGAGATGGAGTATGTGTATATATATATAATGGCTATTTGTAAGTTTCATGTTATTGTTTACATTACTGGTACAGCAGTAAATTACATATCTGATTATAACAATGTGGCTCAGCCCCTTATGTCCTCCACAGGTGTACATGTGGTCCAGGGTTTATCAGTACACTTCAAAAACCCAAAGCCATTCTCTGTTGCCCTGGGTAGGGAACTTGTACTGGAGGCAATAGTTGAGAAGACTCTGGAGGAAAAGGTCTTCATGGTGACATGGGAGTGTAATACTAATAAAGGGGCAAGGAGAATAGCAACTTATCCGGGCAAAACACAAGACTCCCGAATCAGCATGGAGAAGGAGGGAGCTACTCTAAGAATCTCTGATGTTCAGGAGTCTGACTTTGGCCATTATACAATCAGTGTCATTGATCAAGATGGGAGACAAACGTTCAAGGAAAAACAAGTTATGAAAAGCGGTAAGGTGCATTCTGTCTTTGAAGCTTCTTTGTTTTTTTGCTCTGGAGGGTGGTTTTAAAAATAACGTTGAAAAAACTGGTCTGGGCGCAACAAGTTTCACCTGATGTCAAACACAAAGGCTGAATGCCATATTTAAAATGCCACTGCTACCAATGTGCCAAAGCTGTTTTCTTCTGATAGGGTGATAGTTCATGAATAATTTACTATGAGGATGCATTTGTAAGATGCAGCACACTGATATTGTAAATGTTGTTGAACCATCCAACAACTTATACAAGTTCACTGTTCTGTGGAAGCAATGCATAAAGTAGACAGTTTCTGCTTTATCATCAAAAACAGCCCAAAATAGTCAAAAACAGATGACAAACATGATCTATCTCTCACTGCTATAAATCCCCCCCCCTCCACCAGAGAAGCCACCTGATGCTTCAGTTACTCTCCTGTGTGATGTGTCTGGAGAAAGAGCTCAGTGGGACAGTCCTGTGATCACATGGTTCGCTGACGGAGTGGAACTGAACAATCAGACAGCCAATATGTCTGATGGAGGAATCAAACTCCACCTGCACGAATTTAAGAGCCACAACTACACCTGCATCAGTGACAGCAGCCAGGGAACCAGTGTGGCTTATTTCATCATACCAGGTAAGAAAAGGAGCCCAACAATTGATAATTTCAGGGGAAATAGACAAAGTGTATCTGTTGATTTGTTGTGTTTGTATTGTAAGGTGAAATCAACTTTGAGAATGATAACAGTAAGGGATCTCTCCATTAGCTTAGGTTTCCTCCAACAAAGGATTGGCTGGGCAGTCAGCAAACAGAGGGTTCTGGCATGCCAAATATTTTTAAACTTCACGGAAGGTATCTGCCAATGAGGAAGGAAATGTATGTCAGTTGGGGATTCCAGATGCTTTGTACAAATTGAGACGATGTGAAAGCTTTTGGTGCAACAGGCTACACTAAAAAGGCTTTGAATGGCTCTTTGATGCAATTGGGGTGCAATAAAATGTGATTAAAGGACAAGTTAGTTTATGATGAAACACAATGGTTAAGAGTAAAATTTTGATGAATGCCTCTGTTCTGAGAAATTTTGGTTGATGCTGTAGCTGTAGTTATTCCTGCTGTCACTCCTTCCCAATGATAACAAGCAAGAGTTTGATGACAGTTATCAGGAGTTAACAGGTGGGCTAATCTTGATATAACATTAAACCAGTAGCTCCCCACCAGTTTAAGAGTAGGCTACCTCTCCAAAGGGTCAAAAGATATGCAAACAAATCTCTTAAGATAAGTCACAGCTAAAATCCCTTTGAAATCAAATTCAGACATCCTGCACTGCTTGGAAGGCTACAGACTAACTTGTAGGGTTAGTCCCTACAAGGGGGTTAATGAGTGATGTCGGTTGGCTGTGAGGTAATGTTAGCAGGCTATTAGCAGGAAATATTTTTCTCCCCAGAAAAATTGAGGTTACAATGTCTGAACTGTACCTTACTTGTGTAAGATGGTGAAAGACGTGATGCCTGTATCTACTCCTATCAATACTAAGCTACAGTAGTGTAGCTCTCGGGCCTTAGAGCTTTAGTTCTCAGAGGAAAAAAGGTTGGAGACCCCTGCATTAAACCAGCAGATCGGGATAGATGATAGATGAGAAACAATAGTTCCTGGGCATGTAACTATTCAAGGTATTCGAGTATGAGTGAACCCCTCTAACAGCTCCGCCAGTGCCAACCCCCTGCTGCACCACAGCCTCAGTGAACATTTTGCCTATTCCGCCCCCATCCAGTATAAGGGTACTGCACCCTACGTTCAGCTCCCATAAAGAAAAAAAAACTGCATTGTGTCTGTAGGATAACAGTAAAACTCAGGGTTTAAAAAAATTCTGCCACGGGATGGAGACCAGACAGGTGATGTTTTCATGTCTGATTTTTCATACTAAACCGTTTATTTATTTACCATCAATGTAGCTCTTTGTATATATTCAATTATGTTCAAAGTCTAAAGACTCATCTTGTTAAACACAGCTTACATTGTATTATGTACAAGACTATAGTTATTTACAACTTCTGGTTAATCGTTCTCTAGTTTTACCAATCGTATGCAGGCGTGTACATGCATGTATACTGACTCATAAAGCTCAAACATGCATTACTCTTCCAGTCATATTTTTCATTGGCTGTCGTTACAGAATGTTTTTATTATTGAATCCTAGATTCAACAGAGCATAACCTGGCTCCATGCTGCATTGGTCTGATTGTTATTGGGGTTTTCTTGGTTATTGTGCTCGTAGGAGTACGTTGGTTCTGGTAAGTGATAAATTTACTGTATTCCTATATATATGACAAAAGTTACATTTTACAAGTATTAATGTGACTTTGTGTCTTCTAGGCATCAAAATCCGCAGCACAATTATCGTCCATCAGGTGGTGGAAATTAGCCATCTCAAACATCAGTCACATCCTTCAAGTCATTTTCATTGAATTATCACTGTATATATAAAATGTTTATGGAAATGTTATTTATGGGGAAAGGTTTGCAAAACAATTTTATTACTTGTTTTATTATTATCAGCAAGTGTAAACGTAATAAAAGACCACCATTTTCACAAATCAGCAGCAGTTCACCACCATGTCATTCTAGTGCATTAAAATGTTACTGTTCTTTAAAGACTTCTTGTTATTGTTATTATTATTATTATTATTATTATTATTATTATAACTTCTAAATAAGTGACACCTGCAGCCACTCACAGCTTTTGAGTTGGTTTAAAACACTTGAAGTTCTAAATGGTGCGGTGACGCCCTCTAGTGGTAGTAAAGTTAGCTACATAGCACCACTAGCAAAAGTGCTAGCAAACATTAGTCATTTACATTTATCCAAACCGCCTTACAACTCATCAAGCCAGTCTCCCCTAGAGCAGCTTAGGGTTAAGTGCCTTGCTCAAGGGCACAACGGTAGCAGCTGCGATTCGAACCCACAACTTTTCAGGCTATTTGCACGCTAGTCAGGTTCTTTAACCACTACGCTACCACTGCCCAGACAAAAAAAAAACCTAGACATTCATAACAACCACATTATTTCTGACAGTAACCCCTGTTAGCAAAACATTCAGCAAACATAAGCTAGGTTAGATAGCAGTACCATTACCAAGCTTGATTAATTTTCAGTCACACCTAGGCCTAGGCTACTGCATGTTTATGCGAGCCATAAACATGCAGTCTAAGTATATATGGCTGAGTATGCTTGTGTGCCTATGTTTATGTATGATGTATAAGCTACTGGACACCTTAATTTCTCTCTGAAAATATATAAAGCATACAATTCACTACAAAGAAGTTCAGTATGCCCAAGACCGGTTCAAAGACAGCTGCTCGTGTTTGTCTGAGGGTTGACTGCAACTCTGCTGCGCTCTGACGTGAGATGACAAAGCAGCCTACAGTTGCCATAGTCTCTAAAAAAAAAGTATGTGGTCGATCTTTTCGACTTCGTCATTAGAGAAGTCATGTAAATAATGTAAAAAGTATTTTTTTACGTAAAAAAGATTTATTTTACGCAAATAAAGCATACAGACGCATACGTCACACTACCCGACAGCACCCTCATCAGTTAGGCTTTGACACGCAATTGACATAAATGCGGTTAGCACAGCCAGTCTGTAAGTGCAGCAAACTAGGCTACTGTCTAACTTGCGATAAATGGAATCTTTGGCCTGTTTTCTCTTCTGAGGTAATGTAAAGGGTACAAGTCACTATGCAGAAGTTCAAAAACAGCGAATCATGTTTAGAAGGTTGATTCTGCAGTGGCGTGAGATGGCCAAAGTAGTCTACATTAGCCTAGTTACTAAGTTCTTGTTAACATTTTGAGAGCTCTGGGGATGTAAGAGTGAAAATAAGCAAGCATGATGACGGTTATAGATGCTTCAAAATATTTACATTTTAAAAGAGCTGACGGACACGTTGAATGAGAAGTTCTGAACAAAGAACAAAGTTAATGCTAATGTTAATGCTAGGGCATTTAATGAAGAAAATTAACATGTCGCTAAACATGTGTCTGCAAGCGGCAATATGGGGCGAACCATCAAAATTGAAATTGATCGAAATTGCCACAGACACATCATGTTTTTTTTGGTGAATTCCAGTGTGACAAATGCTCACAGTATGTTTTGTGGCAATCAGTCAGATTTTCCATATGACCTCAGATAATGTTTTGTGACTGCCTCAAACTTCAAGTTGCTATATTGTGTTAAAGGTTCTATGGTGCGTGGCAATAGGTAGCTTTCATGAGGCTTGGTCTGAACATTACATGTGCCAACTTTCATGAAGAATGGGCAAAATGTATGGCCTGTTAAAACCTAAGCATTTCCAATACAAAAATAAATAGCCTATTACCAACCTTGCTAAGACAGTGACATCACAAATGTCCATGGATCGTCCTTGGGGCTCTCCACAGAAGGGTATGGCTGTGGAGATGCACTTGCATTGTCAGTGCAAAAGCTTCAATAGTTATTTGCAAAATGCAAGCTGATGTAATGTCCTCACAAACAGATCTGGAGCCAAAGTAGGACAAGATCTGATCACCAATTTGTTGCTGACAAGATACAAGACCTGAAACTTAGTTTGTGAAACTCTAAACCACTGGAAAGAAATTGTGCTATAATTACTTTGAAGCTTCAAAACAGTTACCACACAGACATATAGTATTTGATCTACATAGTTATAATGATGGGTGCACAAGGTTAGCAACACAACCCAATTCATGTTAAGTTAAGCCGTATGGTGTCTGGTCAGGAGTTGGATGAGAGACCACTGACTTGAATTTAGCATCATTGTTCTAGATTCAAGCCCATTTGTGTTGTTTTCATCCTGTTGGTGACTAGTTTTGTGCAAATTTGACTACTTTCTAGACACTGAATTTCAAAAATAAGAAAATCAATCTTATTTGCTTAAATATACCACAAATACTTAAATCAAACATTCGTTTATTAAATCAAAACTATTCTTTGTTTTTTTCTTGTTTCAAGGAATCTTAGTAAGTGCAAAAAGAGTAAGTGTATATATGTATTTATTTATTTTTGAAAGGCAATTTTTGCAGTGGCGAAGCAGTCATATTTAAGTTGCTATGTAGTTCAAACTTACATTGTACCATGATGGCTCAATGCTAACGTTCATAGTTTTACGGAAATGCACTACCAAATAACTTGTTGCCTCTTCACACACTATAAATCACAATAAAACTCAAGTCTTTATTGTACTTCTATAAATGAATGTGTGTGTGTGTGTGTGTGCACAGCACCTAGATGGCTACTTTGGTGGTTGGCATTGTATACATATTGCACTGCATTGCAACCATGAAGGTTTATGAACTTTATCGACTCATGTGAACTACATGTACAGTTTTTCTTTCTTTTTCTATTTTATTGAAAGCTTGGGTACATGTACATAAAAATACAAATAGGTTGCATATGTAACACATAGAGTACAAGTACATACAAATCATATGAACTGACAAGAGGTCACCTAATTTTATAAATAGCACATTGCAAATGTGTATTAATAGCTATAGGGCAAAGTGAGTGTTCAATAGAAGGTAAGTAGTGCTTAGGCTCTTTTACAATAATAATAAAATAGAAAGGCTTGTTTTGTAAAAAAAAATGCATTTATGAATGAAGAATTTGGCTAAAAAAGAAACAAGTTAATAAGAAAGTCCAAAGCGACTTACATTTGGCAACTATCAATTGCCTCAGGGCCAGTTTCCAGTTTCACATTTTATATAAATTATGCACTCAATTTAGGAAATCTTGTTCATGCTTGTTCATGGACTCAGGTGATAATTGAAACGGGGGCTGAGCCCACGGTGTCCTCTCTCAAAGTTCACTCAATTGACACTTACATCAGTTACCATACTGATATTACCACCAATAACACAGTATGCTGAGATGTTCTGTTTTGTCTAAACACAGACTTTTAAGCCCAAACCTACTTAAGATGATCCGACCTTGGACTGCCATTATTATTTTATCAGTCAACAGTAAGCCCTATTATTATTATTATGAAAATGATCATTTTAAAAATTTCCAAATCCTTATGTTTCAACCACCAATATGTGCCCCTTTTCTACAGTACTCCTAGGCTCTTGGTCTTCAAAGACTAACGGGTCTGAAGTTAAATTTCTGACCACCAGGCCTCTGTATGTGGCTTTGGGTCGAACTCTTGTACTTGAGGCCATCATACAGCATAGTCCAGATGAGAAGATTCTCTATGTGACTTGGGAGAGGATTAGTTCTGCTGGATCTGTAAGACTGGCTGAACATCCCTCTGAGAACTCTCTCCCTAGAGTCACCATTGGAAAATATGGGGCAGAAATTAGCCTTTCAAGTGTCCAGGAGTCTGACTATGGCACCTACATTATCTGTATCACACTACTCAATGGGACTCAGAAAAAAGCCCAGAGGGATGTGTTCAAGGCAGGTATGTGTGGCTCAATATTCATCAAATCTTTTACCAGTTCACTCATCCCTTTGTATGTTTTCACTCTACCTCTCTCTTACTTGCGTCCCTCCATCAGAGAAGCCTCCTGATGCTTCAGTTATTCTCCTGTGTGCCGTGTCTGGAGAGAGAGCTCACTGGGACAGTCCTGTGGTCACATGGCTGGCTGATGGTGTGAAACTGACCAATCAGACGGCCAACATGTCTGATGGAGGAATCAAACTCCACCTACAGGAAGTAAAGGGCTCTAACTACACCTGCATCAGTGACAGCAGCCAGGGGACCAGTGTGGCTTATTTCGTCATACCAGGTAAAATGTTTATATTTTGACATTAGTAACACTGGTCCAGTGCTTATGCAAATCATGTCAGTTGTTGTACAGTCGTACCCATGACAAACCATGTCCATTCCTGTGGTAAACCCTTTAGGCAAATTATAAAAGTATTTATTTGGTTGCATGCAGCTGTTTTTTTTCTACAAAATAGACATTATAGGCATACAAACAGCTGTGTTGACACATAGCTGTGTTTAATTCAAGAGCATAATGTCATAATACCATTTTGAATCACTAAAGCCAGGCTCTAAATTTTCCTGAAATTGCTTTGCTATTTCTTCAGCTGATATGCCCCTTAACATGTGAGTACTATGCATTACAGGGCTTGTTTACACATATCTAGATTTTTTTATAAACAGCTACAATCTGTTGTAGTTACCTCAAACAGATATATATTTTAAATGCCCTCCAAACACAGTTAAAAACTGATATAAAAATAAACATTTATAAAAATATCTAGATACATGTAAATAGGGCCACAGAGTAGTTTGCTCTGTGGATTGGGAGTGGTAGTCATGCAGATGTATTATTTTAATCCCAATGTCTGTTGGTATGTTGTTGAGATCAAGGTCTGCTGAATGTGTCTATGCCTGCTGGAAAACTGCTCCATAAATTGCTGTGGTCAGATGAGATGTGTAATGTTATCCTGTATTTCACAACCTAATTTAGGACTACTTGTCACTTTCTGGGGTGCACAGACCATGGTGCTGTGTGGCAAGTAGGCATCAGAGTGAGAGGAGAGTGGAAGTTAGAGCATCAGGGGCTTGTAAATGCTTCTTCTACTGATATCTTTCGCAATTATGATCTAAACAATGTCAGACTCAGAACTTTTTCTTATTCAGAATGCCCCAAAGAAACTCGCTGCTCAGGGACTGTTACTACAACCATGAGCACTGAGACCATTATTGTACTGGTGATTTCAGTGCTAACAGTTTGTTTTGTGGTAAGTCCCCACCAAACACTCACTGGTGTAATTTCCCTAACATTCTTGTGTGATGCTTAAGTAACATTTAACCTTCTGTTTTTCAGGAGGAAGTACATCAGTAGGCCAGTATTGCATGTTATAAATGGATTGTAATCCAATTGTGATCCATTTATATTGAATTGCAATTTGTTTTTCTTTTTGATCAAACTACTTCATTTCAAAGACAGTTGTGTCTTTAATTATGTTGTAATGTAAATGTGAGGAAAATTCTAATGCCCTACACTGACCGTTGATACAGTAATTGTAAGATATTTTTTTGGTATTTATGCATATTTTGTATTTGTTTTTGGTGGATTACTTTCTAGAAATTCCCGGTCATTATGCTTAAGTGTGGGGAAAACTATGCTTATACATGCTAGAACAATATGATTGTCACTGTTATTCCAACACTAGATTGTTTGAAATGTGCATTATTGTTGTCAGTTTGAGAAGCTTCTTTGTAGGATTTTCACACAACATGTAAAGATAGAAAAAGCCATTTTGTGGCTACTGGCTACAGCTTGTCATTCTTTTGAGAAAGCATTTGTATATTGTTCTGTGCTCTGAATATGCTTTTGCTTTCTTTATTGTTCTCTATTGTTAACGTTGACTCGTGCATTAAACAAAAATGCTGCATACTGGTGGAGACAATGAAAGTTGCTTTGTACCAGCACTGTGACAAGACAATATTATTGTGATTTCAGCAGAGAGAGGGGGAGAGAGAGATCAAGTCATCTGAAGGGAACAAACCACTTAATAAAGCCCCTAGCTGAACCAGACAGCAGGAGGAAGTAGGTCTGTCTGAAAAACAAGGTGACGCCTTGCAAACTTCACCCTGTGTTGATTGAACAGAGAGGAAGCACATGTTTTCAGCAGACATCTGAATTGCATCGACACGCTAACTTGCTGGCATGTGTCATTTGTCTTCCTGACTTATCGCAGTGTAGTGTTTCCTAGCCTGCACAAGAGGACTCTGCTGTTGTCATTCTCTTCCTCTCTTAGCTGTTTGGAAGGCAGCGTGACAGGTTTGTTAATGGCATCGTATAGATTTTATGGTCGCCCCTTGTGACCCAAGTGGATCGTCTAGCCACTCCTTGCTGGTTGAGCTTATTGTGCGTGTGTAACAGAGAGAAACTCCTCTTTGCAGAATATCTCAGAGCAACATTGGTGTGCCTCAACAGAAAGAGAAAGGTAGGAAACAGGAACTGAGATGGACTCATGTTTTGCTATAACTTGGTCTAGTAAGATTGTGCATTGATCATTTTCCTAATGCTGTAACTCAGTTTATAGATTTCAGTTTATAGTATGCTGTTGGATTGCTGTGTGAAATGTATGCTTTTTTGTCTTTGTTTTCTTTCCCAGGCTAGGAATATGGATATCAAGTCACTTCTATGGACTTTCTTCTTAATGCCAAACTTGTGTGAGTTCTATTTTCTGTGTTCTCAAACCTCCCAAACCTCTTTATTGCCTTATAATTTAAGGAAGTTTGTAGAAGTGAACATGGATTATGTAAAATGGCCTTTAATTTCTTCTGCTTTTTGGATATGGCTATTTTTGCCCTCCTTGAAATGTACTCTACCACTTTATTATTTACGAAATAAGGGCCAGCCATGGAACAGCTGAGTAACTGGATATGTCTGCACAGTATACAGAGCGGTGATCATTTACAGTATAATATAATGCCTGGTTATGCTTTACACCCAAAATCACCAGAGTACGTGAGCTGCTGATTTCTGCATGAGTGCCAGAACACACACTCACTGCAGGAATCCAAGAACACAGGCTTTGGAGCCTGTGCAGTGCGAATGTGCATGTCTGTTTATGTTAGCATTGTGTGAAAAAATGGTCACTTGAGGTGAGCCACACAATTGGAGGTTGTTCCAGGTCCTTGACAGCCCCACTGTAGATTAAGAAATGCATGCACTGTCAAAAGCATGTTGTGTTATTGTTTAGTGTCCTTTCCCATCGTATTGTGATACTCTTCTGAAAGGGCTGTAACAGCAAATCCCCACCCACCCCCCGAGACACACACACACACACTCACACACTTTCTAAGTAGAGCAGAGCAGAAATATACATTAAAATAATATATAAAAATAATTATATCTTCATATTATTCAGCAACATTTGGCTCACAGTGAGTACATTTCAGACTTATCATAGACAGGTCTGAATCAAGCCATGAGTTCCTGTGAGTTTCAGATACGACACATCAAAGACATTTGTTTTGCAGTTGCAATTTTTCTGATTCTAATTAAGGTTAAATGTCTTGCTTGTCTCATTCACTTGTTTTAAAATAAATGTTTTTTCCCCAATGCAACAGAAATCCACTCCCAATGGTGGTTAATTAATTTTTTACAGCTTTTATCTGATCAATTAGGTTTTTGCCACAGCTTCGTATTGAGTGTTAAGAGTATTGCCATTGGCAACGAAATAAAAAAATTACTTTTGCTCTTTCTGTCCAGGGTCCCAGGTGTGCTGGTCTGTATCGGTCCACTTTCTCAACTCAAACCCACTGTACATAGTCAAAGGTGACACTCTCATTCTGCATGCTAAGATTGACATCAAGACCATGGAGATGGTTCCAGTGGCGGTGTGGACGAAGGTGTTGAACGATCCCAAGCACCAGGCCTCGGAGACGGTTGCAAAGTACACAGAGCTGGTAACAAACGAACGCGTCCATGTGGAAGAGCAAGGAGCAGTGCTGAAAATCACCAATTTTGTCCACGATGACAGCGGGGTCTACATGATCAATGTGACGGACCATCAGGGACATTCAGCCGTTGCTCAGCAAGTCGTTGAAGAGTACTGTAAGACATTATTATATTTCAGATGAGGGCTTTTTTTGCTTCAGGTAGATTTGTACTTGTACTTTCCTCTTTGCAAAATCTTAACTCCTTGTAGCTTAATGATTAATAATTAAGCAATGTAGGTTTCCATTTGTGCTGTGTCATCTCCAGTGGCCGTGCACCACGTGTCGGTGGTGGTGAATGTGTCTCACACCTCACTGCACTGCAAGGAGGCCTGGGGCACAGAGCCCGTCTTCAGTTGGCTGCACGAGCAGGCCAAGGTAGACAGTTCACTGGGGCGTCTTTCTGATGACAACTCCACCCTCTATGTCACCTCACCCCTCTGCGGCCACTACACCTGTAGGGTCAGCAACAGACTGGGCTACAGCACCGCCACTTACATCAGTGGTAAGATTCTGCACAGGGCCACTACTTGGGGAGATGGTGGCGCAGGTGGTAGAGGTGCCGTTCGGTGCCCATCGAAGTGTCCTTGAGCAAAATACTGAACCCCAAATTGCTCCCAGTGGCAGCTTGCATGGCAGCCACCACCGGTGTATGAGTGCATGTGTGTGAATGGGAGGCATAGAATGTAAAGCTCGTAGACGTAGAGTAGAAAAGCGCTATATAAATGCAGTCCATTTACTTAAAGGGTAGATTTGGGTTTTTACACTGAAAGCCTTGTTTTCTGATAGTTTATAATGAAATACAATGATTAAGATTAAAATTTTAACGAATGCTTTTGTTCTGAAAATTTTCGTTTGTTGCGGTGGCAACAACCCGCCCCACACACACACACCTATAGAATGGCTGCAATCTCTTCTAAAACGCATTAAACATTTGTAAAGATGTGAAACTCTACTGAGTGTTCAGTAATGTTCCCTGATATGCTGACACAAAAATCACTGCAGAGTATAGTTTCCAAAAGGTTTTTGATGATTCATTCTCAATTATGGACCTACTTTTTCCGACCCATCACACCCGTATAAAGTTTGAAGCAATACAAGCTGATGGAAGTCACACCTTGCAATGATTTTTGTGTCAGCGTATCAGTGAACATCACTGACCACTCAATGAGTTTCTCGTCTTTAAAAACAAACATTTAATGCGTTTTAGGAAAGATTGCAGAAGTGCACCTATGCAGCCATTCTGTAGGTGGGGGGGGGGGTTCTACCTCATCAACCGTAAATTCTCAGAACAGTAGAATTGGTCAAAATTTTAACCATTGTTTTTCATCATAACTGATCAGAAAACAAGGCTTTAAATGTGTAAAAAAAACTAACCTGTCCTTTAAGTTTGTGATTAAGATTGTACTTGTTTTCTTCTTCACATTATGCCCCGCAGTCTGTAGTATGTCTTAGCAGATAGCAGTAGTGGATTCAGTATAAGAGGTAAGTCAAACTACAGCAAATAAGATAGGACATTAGACTACTGGTGACAATAGATTAAGTGGAACAGCAATAGTGAAAGAGTAGTCTCTACATAGATTATTTGTAAACTATTTGATTTGATGCTCAGCTGAATATTTAGAAGACTGAAGTCCATGGGACTGGCTGGGATGCGATTGAGTTGGGAAAAGGAAACTTTACTGCTGCATTTCATACTGTTGTAAATGTCCTTTGTTTACAATAGTGAATACTGCTAGACAGTGAAATGATGTTAGACTCTTGCCTATCAAGAAATTGTGAGTAGATTTAATAGCATATTTCATAGTAAAAAGGTTAAAGTGTGAGCCTGGAGACAAAAAACCAACACAAAAATAATAACAAATCTACATAGGATGTGTTTAAATAAATTAGTGAATTCCAGTCTTTCAGAAATATTTTGATACATGTTCACCCACATCTAGAAGAATCAGTTTAAACTTTCATGCATACTGAATATATAATATTGATGCACATAGGCTTCTCTAATTCATGAATAGATCACTGAAAATGGTGTCACTGAAAAATATGGTGAATCTTGGTGAATATTGATATGTACATTGATATTGATATTTTTAAAGTAGGCTTTCCTGTCCTCACCCTTCATATCCATGGGTGAGTTACAAAAACATGACTCATTGCCATGGCCATGTGTGTTGTGTGTTAGATCCATGTGAAAGGAAAGGTAATGCTGGGACCGTGGCAGTGGTGTGCCTCTTCCTCTTGCTCATCGGGGCAGGGGCACTGCTCTTCCTGCTGTGGAGGTGAGCCAATTAGGTTCCAACTCAAACACAATGCTGCCACATGCCTACGTTATCCTGTCTACTCTACACAGAAGCAATGTTTAAGCAATGTTTTGGTTAAATGTTTAAAAGGTTATTGTTATACTAACTAAAATGTTTTAGTGAAATAGATTGTATGGTGTCATAAATGTATAATTACTTATCACAGCATTTAAATGTATAATTACTTATCACAGCATTTAAATTTATAATTACTTATCACAGAATATCTTCTGTACCATGATATGGTTTTGTCGCTGATCCAGTGATTTTTAATCTCTGCAAATAATTCTGCTCATACAGGCTGTGACTTAAATGTGTTATTTAGGAAACATGCTCTGACTCTGCTAAGTTATGTTCCATAGTGACTTCCTGTCTGAAAAGTACAGTCCAAAGATAATCACAGTGTTTTGTAATCTGAGCGGCGAGTTTGGCCTGATTTGTTCCATTGACCCTTGTTCTCAGGCGACGACAAATGCACAACAGCAGAGGAGAAAGGCTGAGGGAATCATACGATGGGCCCTTATGAGGATATCTGGCACAGAGTGTGTGTGTGTGTGTGTGTGTG
This sequence comes from Tenualosa thibaudeaui, assembly GCA_027481765.1. NCBI lineage: Eukaryota > Metazoa > Chordata > Actinopteri > Clupeiformes > Clupeidae > Tenualosa > Tenualosa thibaudeaui. Next base: position 14,165,559 of record JAIFZK010000015.1, on the reverse strand, counting down.
CGTGTGTGTGTGTGTGTGTGTGTGTGTGTGTGTGTGTGTGTGTCCTGATAAACCCCTCTCAGGCACCCTGAATCCTCAGGGAGGGGTTTCCTGTTTGGGCCTGCATGTTGACCTAAGAATTCTGAAACCCACACACACACACACACACACACAAAAAAGAATGTCAATGTGGAGCTGATGGCTGGCCAGCTGTATGAGGTTCTCTGGGGAAGGAACGCATTTCAGATTTCACCATTCATCTCAATTATATTATTACCATTTTATTTATAGTGGTGTTGTTTTAAACCATGATTGTGTCCAGATTACTGAATGTGATAATAGTTTTGCCAGTGTCATTCAACATCACAACTGTGAAAAGGCTTGTGTTGTTTTCAAAGAAAACAATGTATAGCTCATTCACAGCTCATTTTGAAATTGCACTTATCTGTGAAATTTATTGAACACTTGGAAGTGGCCTATTATGAATAGTTTTGCACACATGTGAAACATTCAGCGTAAGGATTTGCACCTGTGATACTGTGAGAGCATAGGCAGGGCCTGTGTACTTCAAAACGACCGGTGCTTTCAGCATACTTACAGAAACAAACAAGTTTGTTTATAAGTTTTTTGTCATTTGCAACCTGCAACTGCAGTTAGATTGTCAAAAATGGCTTAATGTGGTGTAACACATATTGTCTATGATAGACGTACTGTAGTCCTACATTTCCAAAAATATACCAATGTATTTTAATAAAATATATAGAAGATACACTGTCTTCTGAGTCTAAAATGTTTTAAAATGTAATTTTGTAATTTCCTTACATTTCACCACTTATGGTAATTTACTGAATATATGCCACACTGTGTATAAACCTAAACTTAAAATAAATAAATAATCACCTTGTGTCCACTGCAGTTCATGAAGCAGAATTAGATCAAGGTTTCAGGGGACTGTTAAATGAAGAATAAATACATTTCCACGTATAGCCACTCCCATATATTAACTCCAGAGATGAAGTAAGTAATCTTACAAAGTAGATGTCAACCTCAGTTATTCAGGGAAAGTTGTGGTGTTAAGGGAGGGAATAAAATAAGACTTTGGGTCTATCTTTAGGTCCAATCAATCTTTCCATTCTCTTGTAATGTAGTCATGGTGTGGCAAAGCATGACATTAACAAAATAGGCTTACAGTAGTGGTTCTCTGTGATTGTGAATTCATCCAAAAGTTCAAGTTTAAATCCAGTTGAACTAAGATCTCTCACCAGGGGCCGCAGAAAGGTTTATCCCTCCGCTGAAAATCATGATCAGCTTAGCTATTAGCCTATGTAATATCTATATCCCACCACTAAGGGCAGTTTTGTGATCATAAACTTTACTGAAATTCAGCCACAATTCTCTACACTCATATTTACAGACGGAGATCACTAGGGCGGTAAGGGTTCCTCCGCAGCGTTCTAAAAGACAATGGACTGGAAGTGGATGAGGGTTTTATAACGGCCTCCATTGAAGGCTGAATCTGGGTAAACCTTCAGGAGGGTGTAAAAGAACGTCTATACAAGACGCCCGTCACAGGATATGGTCAATCAGAGCAGCTGTAGTAAGGACAGCACGTAGCTTTAGATAGGCTGATTACTATACATGAAACAGGCAAGTGTATCCTTGGCACAGAGCCTTTTTTTACTTTCTGGCGGCGGCGATTGTTCATGGAATTGTTATTGTAGGGTGGTAATGTGAGAGACACGCTAAGCTAAGCGGTTGCATGCCTCTGGTCACGTTCGTGTCGTGGCTGACCGTCAAACGTCTACGGAAAACTGACAGATTCCATAGTGGCAGGAAGCAGTCATTTTACAGTCCACCGCAGATACATTAAGGCGATTTATCATCTGACGTCGCGTTCTTTCCTGTCTGATAAAGTTCATAATCAGATGTGTCAGCACCTATAGGTTGGTCACGTCACATTCTCGGAAGATTTTTTTCTAAGAAAAGATTAAACCTAAAGAAAAAAGTCTGTTCTAAAAAAAAGTTTAAACCATTGTCCCAAGATGTTAGGCCCTGGAAAGTGAAACCAGCATACAGCATGCCAACCAAAACCTCTTTTGCTGTGCAGACAGATATGCACTGGCGCCAGGTCAGATTGTAAGACAGGAAGGTCTAGAGCAGGCAGATTGATGACATTAGGTCAAAATGAGGCTATAGCTCATAGAAAATAGCTCAGTCGTCCAGATACATTAGGATTTTTTTTTTGGACGTTGCAGTCGGAGTCTGGAATCTGGATCAATTCAGAAGCGCTGGTCAGCATTCCGTGTACATGGCTGGCTGGCTGAGTGGGACCTAGATCTGTTCTCCGGAAACCATTCCCTATCTGCTTACATGGTCTTGAACAGAAGGGGCTGCTGCTAGTGACCTGCTGCACCAGGGCTCAAGGTTGGGCGGATGCAGAGCAGTCTTGAAGGCAGTGCTCTTGCGGCTGCGATGGTGTTGGAGCCTGAACCCTGCCAATGTGTTGGCTGACATAGTGGCGAGAGAGGAGGTTGCATAAAATAGCTTAATCTTTGGGAGCCACTTTGAAGTTTTCCCTCATTGCTCCCACAGCGACTCCCAGTAAGCCTTTAGCAGTGAGGGGAGCGTCCAATAGCGAAAACTTCTTGTGGTTGGGGAGGTGAGTGAGGTTGAGCCAAAGATGAAGCTCAGCGCCACTAGATAGCCCATCGCCTTGCCTTATGCCTGCACTGTATACTTCTTTAAGCAAAGAGACAAGATGGTTGCCTTTCAGGGTCCAGTGACATTGTTCTTGGTAACTGAAGAGCTGAACCGATGGAGGAGGTCAGTCTGGTTAACCTGAAGCAGTGTGACCTTGTTCAGGGTTTTGCAGGTCTGCCAATGCAGACATATACCTTCTCTGTGAGACTTCTTGTGGTCCGGCAAGGTTTAGAAGGGAGAATAGTTTCCCATGCCATGGTGTGGAGGCAGGGGATAATTAAGCAGCCACCATGTCTTCGACAGCAGGCATGCGAGTGAAGTCGAGTCCATCCTCACCAGAGAGGGAACTGAATGGCACAGCTTCCTGTGTGGTCACCCTATTCTTGAATGGGTGGGCCCAATGTTATTGCACCTCTGCGACCAGGTCAGGAAAGACTGGGATACACCTGAAAAAGTGGGATGTGCAGTCCTTGTAAAAGTAGCAGTTGAGCCTGCAGCGGGAGGTCTTAGGTCCATCATTACCAGTATTTCAGTTATATAGGCATAGGCTACAGACCAGCCGTTTGCTTACCTAAGAGATTTGTTTTCCACAGAAAGTATCATAAGCTTATTGAGTCTATACAGCTCTGCAGAGCTCCCCTGCTGGCTACCCTGCTCAACTCTCCTAACTCCCAACACAGAACATGGCTTTAGGCAGATAATACACCTTGCTTTCAAACTACTTGACCTGCAATGAACTTGCGATTTTGGTCCCTGGAATGTAACAAACTCCAGTGTCAAAAAAGGCCTGGTATCAAATCAAATCTACCTGCAGTCGTTGTACAGGCAATTAATGTTCTTCTGAACACAATATCTGCATTTAGTCTGCCTGCCGTTTTGCATTTTCCATGATGTAAGTCTTACTCGCTGTGAGTTTTGGGTTTTAAAATCCTGGTGGAGATTCATAAATTTACCCTTTCACCATTTCGATTTCACTGATAAAACAGCACCGCGAAAGGAATGCCCTTGCTTCATTAGCCTATTGTGGAAATCTCCAATAGATCCACAGCACAGTGAAATACTCAGAGGATAATACCAACTCCATCCATCACCCTGTTGAGACTCAGCCTTCAGCTCCACAGATTTGCAGGGATATTGTTCTATTCACTGTTGCCATGCGCGATTTGATGTCTGTCTGGCGATCTAATTAGCTGTAGCATTGGTCACCACAGACACACTTTTTGGCCGCCTCACCACAGGGATGATTCCGGCGACTATGGGTAGATGACAGTAGGCTACTTTCCCTTACCTGATAAAGGGGGAAAACACAGGCAACTTGAATGAGCCAACACTACAGAATATGCTTATTCCAATAGACTAATTAGAATGGAGTCATTACACTGACAGAGTAAATATCAGGATTGGCTCCAGTTTGACCTTGTCAACTTTACCTCATATTTGGGGCTTTTTGGTCTTATGTGTCCATCTTTGAAATAGGACACGCAAACTATGCCTTTCCATGGTGGCACACACTTTTGTTGTATCATGGTTTGGGTTGACAGAAAGGATACCTGGAAGGGAAACGATCAGTTATTTATTTAAAATGTAGTCTTGGGTTGGGACAGGCCCCCCATGGCTCTCCTGTAGAGCTGAGCCTGATACATTACAGAGTACACACCTATACAGGATGATGTCATTATAGTCCTTGTTATTTGGAATTCCCAGCACCACTTCTAAAGATTTCATTCCCCTCCCACTGTGTAACTATGTGTTAGCACTGTTGTTTCATCCGTGCACACACACGCTTTCATCTCCATTTTTTCCAGGAACCCAAACGGCCACCACCCCCAGGATATTAACACAGAAAACTTGAACAATGTGGCATCACTTTAAACCAGTGCATAGTGGGAGAACAATATAGTAGCTCACAGAATAGTTGAAGGCTTAGACTATGCATCCCTTCCCTCCTTCTACTCACTGAGCCTCGATCAGTGCCCTCAGTGCAGTGCAGACAGTACAGTGCAGACAATACTTTGCTTGTTAACAGAACATAAAATGACTGCCCAGAAACCTTGTAAACAGTTCTGCTATATTTTTGGTAACGATGAGGTTGTTAAAATATGCAGCGTCTTATTTACCAGTAATGTTAAAAAAATGAAAACATGACAAAGGAATTCGCTAGACCCACCTCTGTGGTCAAAGGGTAGATCCACTCAAAGCAATTTGGTGAATTGTGCTACACGGATATACTCGACGCGTCGAGTGATATATATATATATCAGTGCATTTATATAGGCATATATATATGCCTATATAAATGCACTGATGGAGAAGCAAAGAATTCCAACAGTTGGGTTGAGAGAAGAGGTGACTGCTTCACTCACAGGATAGTGTGGGATTCTGACCATGGGCCTCAGATTGAATAGTGAATCTGCAGCTCACACTAACTGAATGGGGCACAGATCATGTCCCATTCAGAATTTTGTTATGTTGTATCAAATTCTCATTCTTGTTCCTTAGCACTTGGTGACCTCAAACAACTGGGCTATGGACTGAATAATGCCTGATTTCTCCTTTAAGAAGTAATCATTGCCATAAACTAGGGCTGTCAAACGACTGAAAATTTTAATCATGACTAATCTCACCAAATGATGCAGTTATTCGTGATTAATCACAAAATTGCAGGAGAAAAACACTTCTTTAAACATCTGTATTAATACATTTCCATGGAAAATGTTAGCTCTAAACATCGCAGCAGTCTTTATCTAGGCCTACAGCATAGCAATGTAATTTATTTAATATATGCTTGCTTGTTCATTTCTGTTATAATAAGGATCATCTTCTCTATTACCTAGTTTTACATAATATATATCTGCAATGCTGGTTTTGATATTAGGTTGATATTTCTGACATTTATTAGGCATATGTTCAAAATACGATTTGGAAAAATAACTATATTTTTCCTTTACAGCAGTAGGCTATTTGGAAATCGCAGGCTACCTACAGGCTACAAGTGGAGGTAATGGATCATGTACATTCATGATTGTAGCCCATCGGCCATCACAGGCTATATGCTGCATAATTTAACTAGCCATGTTGCGGGTTCTTTTGAGAAGTAGTTGAACTACATTTTACCACAGTTAATGCAAGTCACCCGAGAAAATCCGCTTTGTTCCTTACCAAAAGTCCAGGTCACTGTTGTTTACATACCCTGAGTTAACGGCGACAGTTTAATCGCGATCGATTGAAGTAACTCACTATTAGCGCGTTAACTTCGACAGCCCTACCATTAACACATTTTGTCCCAGTGGAACCCTTGATAGCTAGCTCTTCTGAGTACTTCTAGGAAATATTGCATTTCACTACAGTACTCGATCAGGGATCCCTCCAAAGGTTAAGGTTTCATTTTTGGCTGACCAGTTAGCAAGCAGAAGGCTCTGGCATGCCCAATAGTTTTAAAGGTCACAGAAAGTAACTCTTGAAGACCCAGCTCTTCCAAGAATATCTCCTGTCTTGAATTTATGAATACCAGGAATGCACTTAACCTCTTATACTTAATCTCTCTCTATACTGCACTTTTATTACACTATTGCACTTTCAACTTAAAATACTGCTAATTTTATGTTAGCAATATGCACTCTTTGTTAGTTTCTTCATTGTGTTGTAGCTTGAATGTTATCCTCTTTGTGAGTCGCTTTGGATGAAAGCGTCTGCAATGTAAATGTAAATATAGAAAGTATCTGCCCACTAGGAAGGACACTGACAAAGGTATAGAAATAGAAAAAAAAGATGTATGAAACTGAGCTTTATTCTAACTGTTTTCAAAGCTTACAGAGTGCTGTAGATCTGCACAGATGAGCCAGACATCAGATTTATGTTTGAAAAGCAAAGTTTTTTATTGCAGGTATTAGTGAAATATACACTTCAAACTGATGCAAAGCAACACTATAAAGGCCATTAAATCTACAAAGAGAAAGTAACAAACGAACAAAATCAAAATGCAACACAGAGATGGGAGGGGAAGGGAAAGTTGAGACGGAGGCACAAAGCTCCTAGTGGGAAAGATCGCTCGCTTCTGCCTTTCAAACCGCACACTCATCACCCCACCACCATGTTCAGCTGGGCCGGTCACTCCATCACAGCACCTCTGTGAGGCCATTTATGACACATGAAGACAGAACAAGCAGAGTCTTTGTTATTGGCTATGTTTAAGTGTAGAGCCCTGCAGAGAGCCTTGGAGGAGCTCCCATTGTGGCAGGCCATCTTGTTCAACCATTGTCAAAACCAGTGTTGCCCGGAAATTAATAATAATAAAAATAAAAATCATACTTGCAAGATTTGGTTCAGAACCCTTTCGGCTGGAATGGTATGATCAGTAGCTTTAGTAAACAGGGTTTACATGTAAACGTCTAGGCTACATAACTTGGACAATAAAAGTGTCTTCCTCAATTTTTTTTGGGATAGTAAAAGATTTTTTTTTTTTTTTTTTTTTTTAAAGAATCAAGACCCAAGACTCCCACTGGAGCAATATGCCTCCTTACTAATGATTGCGATGATGTGTGAAAGAGCAATTTAAAACAAAACAAAAAAAATCAAAAGGCTCCAACACAGGAGGGGAAAAAAACTAAAGAAAAACACCCAGCAGAGTGAATACTGACAACAACATTGATGATACAGGCACAGAACTGTCAAGCAAAATCATAACAGCCTCTTTCCCCTCTTCACAAAGTTAGCCCATTACACACATCACTGTAGACAAAGCACATTAAACGAATCTGGCTCGGCTAACTAGCTAGTGGTTTTAGCAGGGCAGAAAGGGTTTGGTGGTGGTGGTGGGATGGATTTGGTGTTTGGGAGTGTCGGTACATGTATGCTTTACTGCACCGACCTAAAGGCCTGAAAGACATTACTTAGGACCCCGACAACACAAGAACACACCTTTAAGGCTGAGACTTCGGTATATCTGAGTGGAATGGGACTATCACAGATTTATACATATTCTAAACGCCCTTTGATAAAAGAACAACAAAAAAATGTCTGACAGCAAAACAAAATAACACAGCACTGGCACAGAAGAAAAAGCATGAGAACAAAAGAGGACGACAGCCACCATCAAAGCCGCACAGTCTCCTTTTCTGTGCTAACTCTACGTACTTGGCGCTTCCAAAACAACCCCTCTGCCTCACCCAGGCCAGGCAGATGCAGATGGCTGACATACATAGCAGTTCTGAGTGAGAGGTTGTTATTAGAAAGCAAAAACAAACAAAAAGATTAATTCAGTGTGGTTCTCCTCACCCTATAGAGATGAAACGCAACATGTGGGGTAGGCAGAGCTATCTGGCCGCAGGGGGAGGAAGGAAGATGGAATTCTGGGAGATGTAGGATAAATGGATGGATATTGGCTAAGTTGCTAAGTTGACTGGCTGACCCTTCATTGAAGAATGTAAAAAATTTATCATGACTGAGGAGCCTAAATCTACCCTATCCACTCTCTGTTACCATTTTCCGTCCTCTCAACATGTCGGCTTTGCCCTCTCCACCCCATCATGGTGTTGTGCTTGTGTTTTAAAGGGGAAGTCCAGGCTCTGTGTACTCAGACACCAGTTTGGGCAACAGAGGCCTGAGGCTTCCCCCATAATGCTGTCTGTTTATATGGAGGCTCCAGCTACTCATATGCACTCTTAATAAATACACCATAAAATATTTCCCATATATATTTCATTATATATTAAAAAGGAAGAAAAAAAATACAACACACATTTAAATAGGACAACAAAAAATGTTGGCTCAATGAAAAACAATGAAAGTTCAGAGAAGTGTTAAGACAAAAAAAGAATAGCTTTACAATTATATTTCCTTTTCTAAAATAATAAGGATATTGTTTTCAGGCAATCAAGCACTATATAGTGATCAAAGCGATATTTGCAGTTTGTCTCATTTTTAGTAAAACATATTTTTTCTTTTTCCATTTTTTTCTCTTTTCTTATTTTTTTGCAGCATACCAAGGTTTGTGAGGTGCGGTGTTTTTGGAGATCTCTCATAGAGGTATGTTCTCCTGGACCAACAGGCAGCTGTGTGACTCAACCAGGCCATGGGGGAAAAGAGGGGACAGGGGTAGGGTGGGCTGGGGGTGGTTTAGATTTGTGTATTATACACCTTTCCCACAAACTCAACAAAGTCTCAGGTACAAATGTGTCTGGGTACTGCACAAGTTGTGAGGAACCATTGGGTACAACACACAAAAAACAAAAACCCTTACCAAACAATGCTAAAGAAAATGAAGGCTGAGCAAGTTTCCATAGAGACCACGAGAGGCTCAGCATCCCAGAGTAATGAGCAACGTCAAACACAGCTTGCACCACAACTCCTGGCTTAGGTGCAACACTGCTGTATTTTTTCTAAACACGTATAAATTTCTCCTTCTCTCCTCTCATTATCAGCTGTCGACAGTCAGAATCTACTCTATTCTGACCGATTTGCCAGGTGTTGTCACTTTGACAGGAACGAAGGGCCTTGTCAGGGATAAAGAGGGAGAATATGAAGGCAAAAGTGCTGTGGCTTAGTCTCCTGTGGCCGGCAGTCTATAAAGTGCTGTGCTAGGCTTCGCCTGCCGGGAGCCCATCAGGTGGCACACATCTGCCCACTCCACCTGTCGCGTCCACTTTGTACCAACAAGTATCGCTCCTGACTCTTATCAGACGAGAATGAAGAGATCAACCATATGTTAATATACTTGGCATTTCTTCTCATGGTAACATCTACCAGTAAATATATTAATATATACAGTATATAGATGGAGGAAAGAGATGGGGTTGAGTGGGGATGGGGCAAGAATGGTACATCGCCACTTCCGAATATAAAAGGGTCAAGCATGTAACTGTACACCTCTTACTATAGGTAATATCGTAATTAATATTATAATTCTCAGTTTCAACATTAGATAAATACCTCTTCTAATTTTCTTGTATGGTATTATTCAGCACCATCATTAAGAAAGGCACTTTCTGTGAACACAATTTGCTCAACTTTCTTAGCACAAAACAGGATTACAGAAGTTGGGGCGCACCTGTTCAAACTGGCTACATACGCTTTGTTCTTTCACTGCCAGAAAGGAAAGTTAAATAAAAACTTTGTCAGCATAACACCAACTATCTTGACGAATTGCGAACCATTTGAGAAGATAGGCGAGCACAAAAGATGCATTCATATGTATATGTAATGCATGCCTTCCCCTCTTTACAGCCATGGAGAGAAGCTTTATACAGATCAAACACTTAAGGCATCCACCCGGGATACTTCCATTTAGACTTCTCTCTCCCTCTCTCCCTCTCTCTCACACACACTCACACTCACTCTCTCTACCAAATGTACACAAGCATCTGTCCAACTATCTACTCTGTTTATTTACCATACTGTCAGAAGAAGAGTTCCTCTCCACCACCACAATAGGGGCAATGGTCAGCACTGCTCAGACCAAAGTCAGCCGAAGATGGGTCACTGCGGTAGGAAGGGGGTCACAGAACAATCCATGCTTTTCATTACTAACACTTCTGTTCTTTCGCACCCAGGAACAATTCATCTGATACACTGACATAGCCAAAGAACATCACAACAAAACAAGGCAGATAGTGGTTCCAGAATAACCAAGCCAAAAGGAAAACAGTCATTGTTTATATTATATTTGTGTTCACAAGATTATTTTACCGTCCAATAAAACTACAGGTTAAATCGACTTTTCTTTGTCATGTCTCTTCAACGGCCTTCAAAAAGTGGCAGACTGGTACAGTTTTAGCAATCTGCTTAAAGCACCAAAAAACCCAACCACCATTTTCACAGAATCTTTAAACATTAATCTTCCTATAGCCGGTTATGTCCTGGTTTTCATTACAATAACACATTCTGTGCTTAGTGCCAACCTTGATCCAATTTCATGGCGTAACAAAGTTGTAAAAACTGTGCGCAATGTCACCTTCACAGGAGGGATGTGCTCCCCATTGGCAATGACAGACATTCTAAGAGATGCAGTTTTCTAAAGCCCCAAATACTAACAGTCTGAATGATCCCGTACAGACACAATATGAATTCAGTCTCAGACAGACACACACACACACACACAGGCCACAACATATACCAACAAATAATTCAACGCGTTGACCACTGAGAATTTCTGGAGCAATCTACTACATCATCATGAAAGAATTCCTCAGACTCTGCCTCTTCATTCTTAACTGGTCCTCAGAACACTATATGCTTAGCCTACCTTTTGTAATTCAACTAGCAAAAAAAAGTAGTGTACATTGCATACTTTCAAAAGAAGAGACTGTTGAGACTGCGTAAAGGTCATTAAAAATCTGGGAAAAAAATATGAATAAAATTAGTGGGCTTTCCAAATTACGAGTACCAGGAAACGGCTACACACATTAAGTGGACACTGAAAAGAGATACATTTTTACTTTCACCGTAGCTACACATTCACCACCACGGAGAGATGGCAACTTTGTAGAGAAACAAGTTTGACAAATGGGTACCTTTGCTCACTGCAAACTGTTTCAGCATACACAGCATATTTAAGGTCAGCCCGACTGTAGTTTATCTCAGAGGGAAAACGCAGTATAAAAGGTGGCGTTGAGAGGGATCAAACTAAGATGTAGTCAGCACCTCCCCCTTCTACTCCCCCTCTGACACCAGCCTTATTCTCGTGAGGGTGCAGCCTTCAGGCCACACATCATAGCACCAGACTTGTGTCCAGATCGACACACATTTGCAATGTACAGCGTTTAGTGCAGTTTTATTGTCATTCATCTTTGCCCAGGACTGGGTTCGCCTTCCTCAGGCAGGGCGTGGCACAAGAGAGCAAGGCACTCACTGTACAAAATAATTGTGTACGTGAAAGAAACTTTAAATGGTCACCCATAGTGCCCCCCCTCTTCAAGTAAGTCTCCACACTGCCCTCTACTGGCCAACAGTGAATACACGTGCACTAGGCACTGAAGTGTGAGAGCTTCCCCCATGCGATCACATTTTATTTAGGCCGACTGGTGCAGGGTCAATACTTTTCTTTTCTCTTGTCTTTCGACACCCTGAAGCTTTACATTTTGAAATTAGCAGCTCGATCCTGTTTTCTTCTAAAGAAAAAGAAAATACATAGTAACAAAAATATGTGATATGCTGATCACTAAGAAACCCTTGAATCAATGGGAGATATCAGAGGGAGCAGTGAAACTGAATGCCTGAGGAATATTGGAAGCCTCATGCCCAGTCCAAGGCTCTTTGTTCTCCTCAGTCTGTCAATCTTGGTAAAAAATAAAAAATATATAACAACAAATAACAATAACAAAAACAGCTTTAAATCACCAGGAGTTCTGTAGGACCCAGTTGAGACTGTGAGGCAGGCAGACTCAAGAGGAAAATCCCAATGGGTAAAAGGCAGGGCAAACAAGAACCATACACACCCCTTTTTATTGAATCAATGGTTGCTGCATCAGTGCTGATTTTTATTTTTTTTTTTGGGGGGGGGGGTGTATGCCACCAAGTCTCAACTGCGCCCTATGACACTTCTTGGCTCTTCATCTATTATATTTGCACCTCTTTCTTTCAACCTTCTAACCAACATCCCAAAAAAACTATTGTCTCCAACACCAGGCACTTAGTAATATCCCTCCCTAATAACAATCATGCACTGTAGCAATCTCTTAAAACCTTTCTGGCCCAACGATTTCATTCAAAACAGGAGAAAAAGTGTCATATCAAAATATAAATTGTGCCAAAAGGCAGGCAGGGCCAGATTCAGCCATTATTACAAACTATACGTTCTGACATTCCCTTTCAATTAAAATAAAAACTCCAATTTAAGTTTTCTGGAATATTCCACCCGGACCATCAGCACACATATCTGCTACACTTCCCCCTCACTAGAGAGCTCCAAGAACAACACCTTCCAGTCAGGAAGAGGTCACTTTCCTGACAATGCATTATTGCACTAAAACATAGCAAACAGATGATCCAGACAAAAAAAAAAAAAATCACATTGCCACTGACACACCAAAATTTGAACAAAACAAAAATGACAGACAACACAACAGGTAAGAAAACCAAAGGAAAGAAAAGCTGCTATAAGAAAAACAAAAAATGTCAGCCACACAAATAAATATTGTTAGAGAGAAAAAAATCTCATTCCTCTGAATATAAACTAAATAAAAACCGTTACATCAGGATGTCTTTGCAGAGTTGTGTATGAAAGCTTCCTGACAGCTTGAGGCCCAAGCTATCAAATGCCGATATTATTCAGTACGATGAGGTCACATTTAAAAATGACGAGCGCCCAGTAGGAGCTGTAATGTTGTGTCTAAGTGCCACTGGGCTTTTTTATGACACATTTTTTTTATCATTACTTTGCTTCAGACAAATAATTGGTTCATGATAATTGACACAATTACACATTGTTAAGTCACCATTGGCTACAAAAAAAGTTACTGAACACCAGAATTTGCAAAAATTTACGCAAACAAATGCATGCTCTTCTTCAATTGCGCAATCAGAGAGAGTCTCTCCAGCTATCCAACCAGACCAACTGTGAGGCAAAGCCTTCCCTCTGTTCAACTCCCAAAAACTGTGTCTGGGAAAGAGCAGATTAAAAACTAAGGAAGAAAGATCATGAAAACAAAGTGCAGTGGATACAACTTGAGGTAAGAGGCATGACATAGAGGAACATTGGATCAACTGAAGACAATTACAAAACCAGAGGAGCAAGGGGGTGGCGTGATAAGACAAGACAGACCCATTCCTCTCCCTCTGTGAGCAAGGAAGGAGCAATGCCTTGTGGGAAGGAAAGGAGAAGAAGAGAGGGGGATGGAGGGAGGAGATGGTCAGAAAAGCAAGTTGGCTGGTTTGATATTGCATATAAGTGCAAAGTTCTGTTCTTCTGTTAAGAGGGACTTGAACTTTAGGCCGGAACGTGTACGTGTGTGTGTATGTTTGTGAGTGTGTGTGTTGGGGGGTGTTTCTTCACCACTGGCCTGCTCCATCGCCCTCTTCACTCCACTTCACACACACCACTGTTTTCTTTTTTTCTTTCCATCATTCTCTCCATCACCTTCCGTTTCTTGTCTCCCACACAGTGGCTGGTTCCAGCAGTCCATGTCAGGCTGGCCACGAACTGGCTCTGTGCGCGGACCCTCTGGGATGCACAGACTGGTGTGTGTGAGTGTGTGTGTGTGTGTGTATGCATGTGTCTGTGCAGGTATGTCTATGAAAAGATGTGTGCCAAATGTGGTATGTATGCATATATGTATGCAAATATGCATTAATCCACAGACATATACATGTATGTATAAGTAGACTGTGTGTATGGGTGCGTGCAGGTGCTCAGGCAAAGTACATGGTCCTCAGGGTGTCGTGGTGGATCTGCACAGCTTTGGCCAGAGCCTGCGGGTCCCGGCCGTTACTCTGACCCGACACATGGCTGCCTTCAGCACTACAGGGAGAGAGGAGAGAAGAGCATGGAACCTGTTTCTCTTGACTCAAAAGTTGAAATAAGTTTAACTGTTTTCATGAAACTACTGCTAATTTCACATTGCCAAGTGTTATTTTGTCTGTAGTTAGTGTAATGTCATGGTCATGTCTAACTTCTGCATCCAGGAAAAAGCAGTTTTACATAAGATGAAGATAAAGTATTTGGGCCTTGATTAGAATTTAAAACCATATCTCACGTAAACATCATGTATTGCGGCCTCAGATTTTAGAATTTGTGTGTGTGTCATGCAGAAGCTAGGTGTTCTTGTGTTCACCTGTCGTGCTCCTTGTCCACCAGGTGGTAGCGGGCCCGGAAGGCCACCAGGTGGGCGTAGTAGGCTGGGGCGGGGATGGACACGGAGCGGGTGCAGCGCACATAAGTGTGACACAGCTGGTAGGTGAGCAGCTGAAACTCGTCCGCGGTGAAGCAGTTGTCGTCCCACAGCACATGGTAGTGGGAGGGCCGGCTTGTGCCCTGTGACCAATCAAAACCAATGTTAGCCATCATAGCAAAGTGCCAGGATGATGCTATTCAGTACGCTGTTTATGTGGTAAAAAGGCTAACTTGCAACCTGTGTGCCGTCAAAGTTGAGCTGTACCATAGAAAACATGAATTTCCTACGATATACCCATCAGTGCAACAAAAGAACATTATAGTATATAAGAGAAGTAAGGACAGAAGACTCCAGTAGGCTATGTGATTGGTTGCCTGGTTTAGTTTGCCTTTAAAAGGCCAACATCTGGAACTATTATGATCCTTAATTAAAACCATGGACAACTTGTAGTCTATCATGGTTACTACTGATTGTACTTTTCCTGCATGTTGGGTTAGCCCCTTGAGTCTTCCCAAGGTTTCTTCCCAGACTAACTAAACACAAGGGAGTTTTTCCTTGCCCCTGTCGCTCCTGGGTGCTCCTTCTGCAAAGCGCCATGAGACAATACTATTGTAAAAGCCACTGAATAAATAAAAATGAATTGAATTGAATTTGTCCAGGACACCAACTTAAAAGCAGCTTGAGTAACAGTCCATGATGGTGAAGTAAAGGCCCACATAAAATCAGTCAATCCCTGTGAAAATTTACCAGCCAACTAACGATCACTACTACTTATTTCATAGAGGGATGGCAAGAGGACTGCAATTTCACATTATTTTACATCAAACATAACCACAGAGTGTGTGTGTGTGCGCGCATAAGTACGTGTGTGTGGAGTACCTGTATTCCCGCATGACTGCAGAGGTAAAAGTCAAACTCATAGGGGTGTGTGATGTCTGTATCCACTGTTGTGCCAGCAGGAATGTTTCCACTTCGTCCAACCTTTAAAGTGAAAATAACAAAAGCGGTGAAAATCTGGGCAACTCCCCCAGGTCTCCCTTCTGGAGCACAGACACACAGAAAACCTCCCCAGCTTAGGAGGTGTTCACCCACACTACATGCATGACCTGCCGCCACACTTAACAAAGGAGACTCTGGTCTGTATGGCAACCTTCAGTGCCACGCTGTGACTCACCCTTTCGTTGCGGTCGGCACAGAAGAGGCGGGTGTGGTGGCGTTTCTGAACCACAATGTAGGTGATGCCGGGCTGGTACTCCTTCTCCAGACTGATACAGGCCTCACGGATGGCCAGCAGCTCATAGTAAAGCACCTACAAACAAACCACAGCTGTGAGGTGTGTGTGTGTGGGGTGGGGGTGGGGGGGGTGTACAAAACGCCAAACTTCACAGACGTTTCAGAGCTTCTTCCCCCAAGCCATACAGTTTATGATGCATAACTTAAGCTACTTTGCAGAAGTACTCAAATATGAATCCTGTGAACAACATAAATAAACAGGAAGTGCTCTGTACAGCTGATTTAGCAAAACAAGTTCAATATAGATTGGTTGATGTGTGTGTGTGTGTTTTTCTCTGACCTGTCTGAACTGTCCTTCGGACACTCCGTCCCTGTAGAAGATGATGCGAGTGGGCTTGTAGCGCGTGGACTTGTAGAACTGGATGAGCAGCTCCCGCACCATGGAGGCCAGATCCTGGATGACCTCCTGCCTGGGCCTCTGCACCCGCACCGTAGCACAGTACCTGCTGGGGTGGGCATCCATACTGCCCACCACCTACACACAGAGACAGACAGACACAGATGCAGAGAGACAGACAGATCCATACAGAGATACAGACAGTAAGGCAGACAGACAGATTCATACAGAGATAGGCAGACAGACAGATTCATAGAGAGACAGACAGACAACAGGGAGTGGATGACAAAACAACAGGAGGAGAGACAGGAGAGGGACTTCCAAGTCAGTAATTCTGGGTAATTTACTTCCACATAATTGTTAATAATCTCTTTGCTTTCCTCAGTCAGTGGAGTGGTCTACGGAACAAGAAGGGCCAGTCTGGAAGAGACTACGCTTGCTATGGGCTACTTGCTCCAGTGAAAATGCTGAGTAATCTGTCCTTTCCTGAGGTAGACCATGTAACATTAGTTTACGCTCAGTCAGCACAGGCAACCTACCATTGTTAGCAGTGCACTGACCAGCTTCACTCTGTCTGCATATGTGTTCATAACACATTGTTTCATGCTTCACCCCTTCACGTTTCACTTATGACAAAGATAACGCGAATGAGTTTGCTAAGATATTGGTATGGACAATTCTGCTATTTCAAAATACTGGTAATAACATGTCCTATGGGCCATATGCAAACCTACACCCTTGAATATGTGTACTGACCGCTGCAATAGAGGGCTTCTTCCCATCCCCAGCAGGAGGGTGAGTGACGTCTGCCCCCAGGAAGATCACAGGCTGCTGGAACACCGATGGCCTATGACCAGACAGACAGACACCAGTCACAGACAGGCAAACAGACAGAAAGATAGAGACAATAGCGCTTCGGGGGGTGGGGGCGCAGTCACCGTTGGTGGGGCACCAGGATATTGTTGATGCCACCCAGCTTGACATTGATCTTGAGGCAGAGGTTGGAGAGGGTTTGAGGGGACGTCTTCACCACGTTCTTCACCTGAACACACTGAGTGGCCATCCCTAAGAGGGTGTCCCCGACCCGCTTCACCTCCGCTGAGGGGAGAGAGGGATGAGAGAGAGAGAGGGGAAAAAGGACAGTGGACAGTGCAGGATAGAGAGCGCAAACAGCAGAGAAATAGATAGACAGATAGATTGAGACAACAAGGGGAAAAAAAGCCAAAACATGGAAGGAAGGAGAATTATCATCAAGTGAGATGAGAACATTCCGGAAAGCAAACCTGTCAGTCAATCATGGTTTGTAACACTAAACAAACTATATGCTATTGAAATGCTCGAGCCTCTTTTTACCGTAGACAGGGGTCTTGCCGGGCAGGATAACGATGATGAGCTGCAGGCCAGAGTAGGTGTTCTTCAGGTGTCTGAACATGGGCTCCACGCTGTCAGCCCCCTGCGCGTACTTACAGAAGCACGGCTGGCCCTGGATGGGCATCCCGGCATCCTTGGAGATCTTCCGCAGCTGGTCGGTGAAACCCCTGAGAGGACAGTCAGAGGTGAGGTGGAGGGAAAATGTTTGTGTAACATATTTGTCTGAGTCTGGGGAGAGCTGAGACAGGTGAGTGCAGGTGACCATCAAGGCAGAGTTGGACAAGGATAGTAAAACATGATGAAAACAGAGCAGTTATGTAAAAGACTATACTTTATGTACTAGTATACAAGTATACTACATGTACTAATGTACTACTATATACTACTAGTATACTATATGTAACAGTGTACTAATGACATTACATGCCATTGTAAACACATTGTCTAAACCTTACTGTCCTTCTTGACTCTAAGCCCTGAACCCTCAAAGACTTATGAAGCAGTTTCATGCGAGTTAAGAATTTGAGGGTGCAGGTTTAGGGCTAAAGTTGGACATTGGGATTCAGCCATTCAGATGTTAATACTGAATTAAGATCTCAATAATGTATGCATACATCTTTACTGTGTGCTTTTACTGTTGACTTCACCTTCAATGTGTCTAAATCTGCGTTCTGGACACTTGGTTCACCCAACTTTATCAATATTATCATTACTTGCATGGTTATTGAGCCTCTTCACCAACATCTGTGAAACTGATTTTGTGCTTGTGAGCCTGAACATAATAACTGCTATGGGTGTAGCTGCATGTGTGTGAGTGTGTATATATATATATACACAGTTATGTATGTGTGTGTGTGTGTGTGTGTGCTCACTTGAGGATCTCCTCCCTGCATTGTCTCTGGGTAGCAAAGCAGGCGATGGCCCACATCTTGATCTCCACCCCGGTGTGGAACTGTTTTCCTCGCATGTCCCACACTCCGTGGCTGGGAGTGGCCACCGTGCGGTTCTGCAATGACAGCACACCCGTCATCTGCTGTACAGGGTGTGTGCACACAAGCGTGCACACACACGCACACATTCACACACACGCACACACACACACACACACACACACACACACACACACGCACACGCACACGCACACGCACAAACACACGCACAAACACACACGCACAAACACACACACACGGTTCAGAATCCAAAGCTCAGGTGTTAACACACGCTTACACTGCAGTAAGGTGCATTCACAAATTTTCAAAAGCATGAAGGGAGAAAAGAAAGAAAACTTAAATAATGCTTTTAAACATTTAAATCATAGGTCTATTTATAGATCAGTAATAATCATGATTTTTAAACAATCATAACGCACATGCACAAAGAAACCCCAGCAGGTGAAGACAAAGCTCAGAAAAATGTGTGAAATATCGAGGACCCCCTAACCCTAAGGTTGAAGGTTATACGCATACGCATGAGAGTGGTCAAGGATAGCCAAGATGTTTGATGTAAAGTAGAGCTGAGGTAGATATGTGTGATTCAAGTGGATCAGCAGTGGGATGTGTGTGATTTAAGGTGGATCAGTGTGAGATGTGTGATTTAAGGTGGATCAGCAGTGAGATGTGTGTGATTTAAGGTGGAGGTACCATAAAGGGCTCTGCGCTCACCCTGCCGCCGTACTGCAGCATGGGGGCTGGAAGGACGCGCCCCGTCACGTGGGCCATCTCGTCTCGGACCTTAAACTGGAACTCCTGCACAAAAGGATCTGCCTCGTAGTTTGCACTCCGCACCTGTGTGTCAGAAGAGCCAGGGGATTCATGATCATGCACCTGCCTGAACATCTTAATGGTTGTTTAACCACTGAACCCCAACAATCTGTGAAGACATCATGTAAATCAGCATTTCTCAAACTGTGAGAAATGGGGAACCAGCGGAGTAAAATGTTACACTAACACTTGAGAAAGACGGCCGTGCTGTGTCCCCCAAATTCACATTCATTCATCTGTCAGATTACTTGCTGAGCTTTCATCACACAGCTACCATGCGCAGATCACGTGCAACTGCACAACCTGAGCTTTCCAGCAGTGTTATTGGCTAGTTGCTGTAATGAATTTACATAAAAATATTAATACAGGCTCTGCATCCATCTCGTACTCATTCATCTCTGCAAAATATCTTATGATCTCTTCAGTCAAATATGGCATACCGCATATCAACATAATGATGAGGCGTGAAAATTCTCCCCCTTCCAAAGTGGGGAATGACAGAAAATACTTTGACAACCACTGATGTAAACAAACATGAATCCAACATTTCACGAATTCACACTGCTGCTCTAAAATTCCAGATCACACACACAAATAACACCACTACAGAATGACAAGGCAGCTCCTCAGACACATCTCATTTCTATTCTTAAGGCCTCTTAATCAGCCCCCCCTCCACACACACATGCACGCACACACACACACTTTCAAGGCCGCTCAACCCATATTTATGTTGCTGAGCAAAATATCTGCAACAGTCGTGACCTCAAGCCTCTTCACCTCCCAACCACTGGGTGTCAGCACTCACCAGCCTGCTGATCTCCTCCTGTCTGTCTGGTGCAGAACGAGCTGTGGCTTTGATCATGGTGGAGGTCTGATTATCAGTCAGTTTCTTGATGCAGCGCTGACCTGCCACTATGTTACAAACCTGTCAAGGGTAGCAAGAACAAAACAAAAGCACTGCTTCAGATTCACCAAACACAGATAAATCTTCTCTGTTAGAGGTGTTCTACGTAGCATGGGCTGATATTGGACTCTGGACATGGCTCACCTCCAGGGGCAGGTAGGTGTGCTTTTGTTCCTGTCCCACCTGCAGGCAGGGCAGGTGAGGATACTTGAGCTGCAGGTTGTACTTCTCTCTGAAGTACTGTGCCACTGTACGCTCCACTGTCTGCCCATTCTCCAATTGCAAGGGAAACCTGTGGACCCCACCAGCACAAACATGTATTTATAGCACGTCATGTTTACATGGCAGCAGCGTAAACATCAAGAGCTCCCCATGTTGCTTTTCAATGGCATGTATACTGAACAACACCACACACATTGCTCATTAGATTTCAGTCTAATGAGCAATGTTTTCATCGCAAAAATTAGTATTAACACTGAGTGCTCTACTTTCAGCACATTCAGTGGATGCCCCTGTATTCAGCATGTCAGTGGCACACTCCCTCAAAACTTTATGGCGTTTTAGACTTTAGGCCTTTTATTGTGCCCTGTCCCAGGGGCATCTATAC
Source organism: Tenualosa thibaudeaui (assembly GCA_027481765.1). NCBI lineage: Eukaryota > Metazoa > Chordata > Actinopteri > Clupeiformes > Clupeidae > Tenualosa > Tenualosa thibaudeaui. The sequence continues at coordinate 14,144,780 of JAIFZK010000015.1, read as the reverse complement.
AGTAATGATGCTTTTTAATCAGCATCTTTAGATCATAAGAATATTTAGGTCAAAGGTGTCAGGCAAATGGATTACCTTAGTGAGGGTGAAGAATTTTTTTTAAAAGAATTACCCTCTTGGGCATTTAAACAAGACATAAAATGAAAGGCATTTTTTCCTTTGGCTTTGTTGAATCAGCAGAGGTTGTGCATGGCCAGAGAGCAGTCATGAACGTGAAACATGGTTGTACCCTCCTTCATATGTAAACCTTGAGCTTAGAAATAGGTACAATAGGTACAAAACTCCATCAATCCCCATTCTATGTTCCATTTAAAGAAACATTACATTATTTACTTCAACTCATTAAATCTCAGAATATCAAAAGTAGAAGTGTTTAATTTTTCATTCCATATTGCTTACACAGAAAGCCATCAAGATATGATGTATTAGCATGGGCTACATGCATATGTTTTCTATAAAAAAAGGGTAACTAATGAAATTTCTTTTATCATAACTTGCTTAATTCATTGCTTTTTAATTGTTCTCTCTAAAAGAAAACTACTCTGGCCTCACAGTGACATAGACAGAGCTGTCTAGAATTTTCAAAGGCTAATCTTCTTTGAACTGCTGTGTGGAGTACTACCAAAGACTGCCACTAGAGGGCCACAGCTTAATGGCAAGCATGGTTTGGAAAAAGTGAATGTTGGGTGTTATGGGGAGGACAGCACAGTCATAACCATCACCACTAACATACAATGATTCTGTTGAAAAGCAAAAGGTAGGAAGCAGGCTGATGAATCACCCCAACATATCCTCAGCAACACACACACTTATTCACCCTCATAAACATAGATACATACACACACAGACACACCCCCGAGGGACCCGGGTGACTCACGTCTGGTGGCTGGCGGGCCGCCGTGTTACGTTACACACACGGTACTTCCTCCGCATGGTTCCACAGTGCGTCACTTCAACCTTAAGACCTGCACACACCCACACATCACATAACTCTATAAAAGCACATGCTAACACCAACAACAATAAAAACAATCAAGACTAGATAATCACATTATAACACACACTTACAACAGCAGTTTCCACACACTTAAACTTACCCTTGATTTCTTTGGTGAATTTGACCCTGTGTGAGTCAGTTAGAGGACGAGGCTGCTCATCGATATTGTGGATGTCCAGGACTTCACACATGAACTGGATAACTGGCTGCGCTTTGTAGAAGGCCGTTGCAGACACTGTACAAGAGAAAAATTATTTGTGTGTGAGGCCTAAAACAATAACACAACAACCCCAAACTGCAACCTGATCAACCATGAAGAGGGCTCAATGTTCACAGCCTCGTTTGAATGAAGAAAATGACAGAAGCAAAATTAAAGTTGGCAAAGGACATCATAACAGCCTCAGCAACAAAACTTAAAATACAATAAAAACACCTCTCTTCTCATCTCTTCTATCCCACCCAGACCCTGAAGACAGGGTGTGCTAGTTTCCATCTAACCCCACCCCGGTGTTCTATGGGCACTCAACGCCTCCAGTGGTCTTCTCCAAACTGCTGTGGTGAGCCCCAGGATGAGAGAGAGAGAGAGAGAGAGAGAGACACAGAGAGTGTGAGAGAGAGAGGAGAGAGTGAGTGTGTAAGAGAGAGAGTGTGAGAGAAAGAGTGAAAGAGAGAGAGAGAGTGAGAGGGAGAGTGAGTGTGTAAATGAGTGTGTGAGAGAGAAAGTGTGCACGAGTAGCCTGCTGCTTTTGGAGTACACGCCGGCCATATGCCTGTTGGCAGAACGTTCCGGAGCACGCCACGTCCTTGGCCAGCTGTCAGAGCCCGACAACACTGCCAAACGAATGGCCAGTTTGTGCTTTTTGCACAAAAACACACACATGCGCAGGCATTGTTGAATACACACACAGAGACTACTGTATAAATTTGTGTGAATAAATAAAATCTAAATAAATTAGATCAAATCTAAAGTTAATAGCAGCTGCTAAAAAGATCAATAACCAGAACAAATGTGGAAAACAATAATTTTGCTATGTCGTTGTTAGTACTTATATATGACTTGTATGCTCATATTTTAGTATACAGTTCTTATGATCTTTTTTCTTTATGATCAATTTATAAAAGATTTGGTTTGATCACACAATTAGTAACTTGAAATAATTGTGGAAAATTGTGTTGGGAGTTGAAGTCTTGTGTAGGGTGTGACTAATGTGTTGTTATTTTTCAAATGTCTTATCCAAAAGCATAAAAGCACAATAAAGCAGCCCCTGATTAGAATGCAGGGCACTCCATGACTTGACTGGCAAGACGCCGCAGAGCATTATTTGAGATTCCGTCGTCTTTAAACATTCAATCACCTAACCCCCCCCGCCCCCAACACACACACACACACACACACACAGACAGACTGGTGCAAGATGTGTCTGGGGTGGACAACAGTCTAATGCTTGTGGGGTGTGTGTAGGGTTGGAATGGGAGGGGGTGGTGGTGGTGGTTGTGGTTGTGGTGGTGCTGCAATGTCTGGAAACTGTCTCAGTCAGACAGCACTCCGAGCACACTTCCAGACAGGCATAGCATTGCAGACACAAAGGCAGCACCACTGATCACATGACCAACCCCACAACCCACCCACCAATAAACCAACCCAAATCAGTGCTCTGCCATGGCTGTCTGTGGGCCTGCTTTACCTACCCAAAACACACAGACACCACCACCATCCCCCGCTTACCAATCCTATCTGCTGGAATGCCAGGAAGACCCCCTGACCCAAAGAAGAGGCCAACTATTTGATAAGTTTAGAGGTAACTTATTGTATTACTCTTGATTTAATTTCACTAATTTCATTGTAATTTAGATTCAATATTCAATAATTAAATAAAATGTGGTCCAACTATACTTTTGATTTTGAAAATCAGCCTTCTACACAATTCCTTGTGCCTAAATCATATTGAAAGTGTTGGAATTTCCCACTATACAATGCCTGTTTCAAAAGTTAAGCAAATAATGAGCTATGGTGACCATGAATTTGCATGGCCTTGAAAAGCCCGCAGGATTGTATTTAATGGCAATGGCAATATGTGTAGTAGTTACCCGAAATCAAAAAATGTATTCCGTCCATTCCACAAATACTTTTGCATTTGCAATGAGGGACTGTAAAAAATGTTCAGAAAAATCCTTTTAAAGTTTCTGGGCGCCCACATTGGGCACTTCTTAGAACTAGAAGTGATGTGGGCTCAACAGAAGTGTTAAGGTGTGTGTGTGTTTTTTAATTATTATTTTGAGGAGAGGGAGGAAAAGGTAAACATCTTAAGCACTGAAGAGCCTCAACTGATCTTTGAGACTAAAATATCAATTGGAAATTGGTGAAGCTCAGGGGGGCTAATCAAGCTCATGCTCTTCAGATGTTGTCAGGGTTACAATTCCTTGTCCCCCAACCCTCCCCAAGTCACAGTTTAATCTTCTTTGTTGCCATCCTTCCCGCTCTTTTTTCCTCCCTCCACTTCACACATTCTCTCTATTATTGAATGAACAAAGACAAAAAAGAGAAATTATTTTCAGGCAGTTGGATGTTTTCTGCTGTCTGGAGGTAGGAGGATAGAGTGACGGGAGAGAGAGAGAGAGAGAGAGAGAGAGACAGAAGAACAGAAGCAGTAAGAGGCACTGGACATGTGATTTATGAGCAAGAGGGAGCGCGGCAAACTAGAAAGCACCACTGAAGAAGACAGAAAGGGAGAAAATGACAGAGAGAGAGAGAGAGATTTTGATGGTATTAAATTTCAAACAACGTGTGGAGGCCAGTACTAGGTAAAAGAAAAGGCGAGAGAGAGAAGAAAAGACATACAAGCGGACTTGCTTATTGTATCAGGAACAAGAGGGGAAAATAACAAAAGAAACTGGCAGACACACACCACTGGATTACTATCTTGGAGAGGGAACAAGGGGGAGGTAGGCAGTTTCCCTACAAAAAAATACAAAAAAACTCTCTCCTGCCCTTCTCCCTGTGACTCTAGGTCTTTAAACAAAACAAAAGAAACTAAGACGTCCAGTACAGTGTTGTGGTGAGACACACAAAGCACAAAGATTTCAGTCAACTTCTGTAATTGTAACATTGGAACATCACCCTGTTCTTAGATAACCACTTTTGTTGTGTTGTGAACTTGAGAAATAACTTTCATTATTTCCTTGAAAATGAGAGGTTCTAAGACAAAAAAAACTAACACAGATAACACAAAATACTAGCCTAGCCTTGGTGGTAAACCTTCTGCCATAGTGGAGAACAAGCTGGTATCAATACTGAAGATACAGATGCTGTGCCTATCAATCAACTGGTACCTGAGCTAGGCAGAGTTCTGTTGTGCAAGAGAGAATGCCAATGGCAGGTACATCACCTCACTGTTATTTAAACCAACACCATACAGTTCTTTCACCTAAAAATAACGACACTGGAACTGATGCGACACCCACTTATAATGCAGAGAATTAAATGTTTGACATTGACAGACTGTACCCAGGACACTTCATATTGCATTATATAACTGTGACTGGGCAGGATCATGACACTTTGAGTCATATTTCCTAACTAAGCTCACTAAGAAAGCACAGATTTTGGTGTCAAAAACAAAAAGCGCTCACAGATTTGTAAGGCACGGCTTAAATCAGCCCAACAACCTGAAACTAATGAACAATTATTCAAAGTAAGAAAATAAATAAAAAATAATAAAATTAAAACGTAACTAAATCTGATAGTCAGTGTAGTTACATTGCAAAGTTACAGTAGGCTATAAGAGTAAGTAGACAGATAAAATATGCAACCTTAACATGACTAGCAAGTCTACTGCAATGTGTCATATTTCGCAAACAATATAGCCTATCAGAAGTCCTTTCAAGATGATGTCTGTCACTGAGCATAGAGAGAATGCTTTCACCAACAATATGGTGACATAATAATTATCCTAATGATGATGATTCAGAGAAGGACTAAGCCTAGAGGGGCATATAACCCGAAAATTGTAATATTAACACCAATATAATAGGCTATATGTGCCCAATGACCTAACAACATTCAGGCTCATTTTGTTTCACTGATGATGGGAAGTATGAGTGCGCTGATTACACAAAGCTGGGAAAATACTCTGAAATGACAACGATTTAGCTACAGGAATTTTCTCAATTTCAAAATGTTCTCGGGATTGGAAGAAGCCCCTGAGCCCTGTTTATTCATTTTCTGTAACTCGCACTTTAGCATACAATTGCAGATGTTGTTGACTGATAATCCAACGCAGAATCAGACGTAAAAACCCCCGTCTGTAATGTATAGCCTAAGTAAATCTTGTCGCATGAAACAAGCACCTGAAGTTTAATGAGCTGGTAACACCTCCCCCTCACCGTCCCCTTATCAGATAGCCCTTCCCTTGAGTTCTGACCTTTTCAGAAGGCCTTTTCGAAAGCGTGAAGTGGGTGTGGTTAGTTGGTGCAGATACTCTTTAATCTGCCCAACTGCCAAACTATCTTTGTGGATGAAGAGTCCCCTGGTTTCCCCCCAGATACATCTCACAGTTCTGTCTCACTAGCCTACCCTGCTGGAAATATGTGGTAATGCATCCTCACCATCTATGTTGAGCATCATCTTCCACATGGCTGGCCTGACAGACTGATGGAAGCCAAACCACACCTCCCTGCCCCCGCCCAGGGGGTGGTCATAGCCCTCTGGAGCTGAGAAGAAGGACCGCCCCACTGGAGTGTACCTGAGAGAGAGAGAGAAAGAGAGAGAGAAAGGGGAGGGAGTAAGATAGTGGGAAATAAAGGGAATTTACAAAATGATATCATACCATGAGCTCACAGTGATATGATGCCTGAAACAGAGATGAATACATCTCGCAGGAAAATTCAACTTCAAAACATCTGCGCATCTGACACAGAGTGCATGACGCCAACAGTGGGCATCAATCAGTCAGCCCATGCCAACATGACCTCATTGCCAGCGATCAAGTCTGCTCAAGTCTGACCCAGCTCAGCCACTCTTAATAAAGCTGCAGGAAACAGCTACTCTCACAAGAGTGTTGTTGCAGGCCTCACTAAACCTGCTCTGTGTGTGTGTTTGCGTGTGTGACGTACTAGGAGCAGATTGATGGAACATAAACTGGCTCCTTATCATGAGGAGTTCCAACACGGTCAAAAACAGGAATGACAGATGACTTGTCTTACAGATAGGAGAGACCTTGAAACCAAACGTATTCTGACACTGTATGATCTCAAGTCAAATGACTTGCACTTTTCTCTGTTTCAGGTCAAAATCATCTACATTTTGTGTACAGGATTGTTTGCAGCTACATTTGTTCATCTTCACTCTGTCTTGTGTTTGTATGTGTGTTGCATACTTCATGGAGGGCAGGTGTCGCAGCACCACGTCAACGGCGTGGACGGGGTTGGTGCTGATGGGCTTGTCCAGTTCAAGGGGCTCCGGCATGCTGCGGCCAGTCAGAACCTCGTGAAGCATATGCCAGCTCACCAGCGACACAAACCGGATTGACACCTTAAATGGACGGTCCTTGCCCCCCTCGCCTGGCAAGGTCACATCCAGATCCACCTGTCAAGAGGAGCGGAGCATAGAATTAGTGTGTGTTTGTGTATGTGTTTGTGTCTGTATGATTGTAAAATATTATCCATGGCTTGACAAGGCAAGGTATTTATAATGATTTAGTCACACCTAATGCTACAGAGACTGATAAAGCTACCATCACTGAAGTGGCAATCATGTTGATGAGATACCATGTTTGCTGAGCAGTGGTTTGCTTAAAGTGATAGTTCACAGTAAATCCAATCACAGCCCTGTGGTACGAACTTGCCAAATGCAGTCAGTAGGAATTAGAACGTAAGACTTTGGAACAAACTTAGACCAAATGGTGAACAGCAGCTAAGTATAACTGAATGGTTCCATGGGTAACAAAAGTGAATGTGAGCTTACAATGCTATTCAGTTAGCGTAAGCTACGCATTCGCTATTCTATGTCGGTCTATGTAGTTCTAAATTCTTTCGTTCTCCTTCCTCCCGACAGCACTCGTCAAGCTCACACAACTGGACTATGATTGGAATTGCTCTAAAGTATCACATTAAACATTCTTATGTGTGTGTTTGTGTGTGTTACCCCTGTGGGAGCCACAGGCAGTGGGTTGGCTGTGTAGAGGCTTTTCTTCCCATCATACACTGGCCGTCGATCCCCAAAGATGGTCACCTTGAAATGCTGCACCATGGAGTCAACCACCTCCCTACACACAAACAGACAAGCGTATATATGTGCGCGCACACGCGCACGCACACACATACAATGTGTTTGTACATGGAATGAAGGATTTGCCCAAAATTATTAAATCACACAATGCTTATACTAATATCAAGTACATGATGCTATAGTTTGTAATACAATAGTTTAAGTACAAGCCCAATCGCTGGCAAACCGCAGATCACAACCCACTTTGCTACTGGAAAACCCACAACGTTCATCAAACATCATTAGAAAGTTCTCCACATCATCACCACCACATATCTGTATCACCCACGTCATGTCTGAATCAGAATGCTTTCATGGGCCAAACTAACTGCTGAGGTCAGTAAAGCGCATTAGTCACATACCTGTTGACCCGTCGCGGGCATTTCTCAGGCTTGATGTCCACCTCATAGAGGTAGACGTCCATCTTGGGGATCTCCACCTGGAAGCAGTTGGCCAGCAGCTTGATGGGCTTGCCCATGGTGCCATAGCCTGGCCTCCGCGGCACGGTGAAGAGGGCCTGCGCCCCAACCGCTCCTAGGGGAACAACAGGGAAGACACAAGCCCATCAGCAACTTCTCAACAGTGGTTCATAGTTCATAGGTACTAAACAGTGTCTCCACAGCTTCTAGGTTCTAAACAGTGTCTCTATAGTTTAAATGCATAGTATCTTCAAAGGTACAAGGTTTTAAGCAGACTGACAGCCATTGATTGGTCTGAGAGGGCCGTCACAAGTTCAGGTTATGTGTGGGAGGATCACCTTTGCCTGTCTGGTCCAGTCAACTTTGAATGTAGTAATTGGAACTACTGCGCTGCTTTTGAAAACATTGCACCATCAGAGAGGGTTGAAGTGGAACGAGAAGCGCCAATGTTTGTTTACTTGCTGAGCTTCGTTATCCTTTTTTTTTTGCCCTAGTCAAAAATGATAAACTGATAAAACCAGATTGTGTCCACTGTATGATTAATATAATATTATTAATATTAATATAAAAGAAAAACTGATGAAAGCTGATCTAGTGCAGTGTGTTCCTGGTACACTCATCAGTTTGTGTTAATGCTGCTGACATTTGGCTACTGCCAGGATAAAAAAACAGGCCGACTGATTGGATGATGCACACACAGATGGTAACATGTTGTCATAAAATATTCTCAATTAAAAGCTTGAGGACACCAAATAAAATTAGATCCTAACTGTCCTTAACGAGTGACATTTGCCAGATCCACGTCATCAGGTCATCAAAATGTAAGTGCCAGAATTGATGGGGTTTTATATCCATAAATGAGTGAAGATATTATCAATTCTTAATTGTCTTGGATCCTAGTAGCCTAATCAAAATAGCATGAAAATTGTCTAAATAGATTTTATATTGGCATTAAGCCTGTTACTACAGAAAAAAAGAAAAAAAAAAAGCATGTAGGCCTAAATAAATTAGACAGTATGCATGCCTTCACTGTCATATTTCACTGCATTATTTTTCTCAAATAGGCTGGCTGGGCAAATTCTGAAAGACAACACACAAACCGACAGACAAGAATGTCGAAACTGAGGCCAAACGAAGATGATACAATTGGGGCAGGGAAGAAAAAGACAATTCCACAGACTGCCACCAGATGCAGAAAGTGACTAAGCTGTCTCAAGCACTAACACAGGAACAGAACCAGCGGCAGCATTTCACCCCAGTCCAACACATTGCATCAGTCAGAGAGAGAGAGAGAGAGAGGCCAAGCAAGAAAGAGAAGTGTTGACAACGAATACTCAGTACTCTTCTGATTACCCACACAACACAGACAGTAGTGAGGTCCACTTGGAAGTGAACACCATATACGACACACAGAAACAGTCGAATGGAGAAGCACTAGGAGAATAACGTATGGGTAGCTTCTTAGGGACTCAGCGTGTGCGTTTGTGTGTGTGAGAGTGTGTGTGTGTGTGTGTGTGTGTGTGTGTGTGTGTGTGGGTGTGTGAGTTCAGAACATTTCAGTGTATGAGAGCAGAGAGGGCATAAAAGGAAGGAATAACAGTTCAGAATAAAGCAACCACGCACATGTGGGAGTGTGTGGCAGTGTGTCACATCACCTCCCCCAGACACGGGTTTTACACATGAGTCACTTTAATCCACACACATCAGTCAGTTTTAAACTATGCCTGTTGTCCTAAACACACACTGACACAGACACACACACATACACACAAAACACAGTACACCAAATTGCTTCCATTTCCTGGATAACCTTCACCTTTCTGCTCTGTGGCGTGGTTGTGCTTTCCACTACATTGATGTCATGGCTCTGTCTGTGCACAGTGGACACGTCAAATCCCTAAATGATTTAAAGAGATACTAGAGATCAAAGACCTGCTTCAGGTGAGAAGACTTCCAGAACCTCTCAAAGCACAAACACATCAAAAGAGAAACAGAGTGACAAACTGTTCTTTTGAATATACCTGTACCTCTCTCATGCTGAGAAAGAGAGATGACGTAGGAATATTGGTGGAGGGGGAGGAGGAGGAAGATGTGTTTGTTCCATTCATCCTCCGCACAAGCACTTGGTGTACACATACACACACACACGCGCTACCACAAATGAGTCAGTAAAGCAGCCAGCGTGTGTATTGAAAACGCTCACGTACACATGCACACAAGGACGAAACTACAGCTGGACTGTGTGAGCTGCTTCTAACACAGCCTCCCACACATGCTCGCTGCCAGCGTCATTCATTCACACAGCCCCACACAATCACATGTGCGCACCTATGCTTGAGAGCGCACACACACGCATGCACACACACACACACACACTCCAACAAGGTCACGGAGATGAAAGGAAACGAACCCGCTACAGAAAACTGACAGCTACTGAGTGAAAGAAAATGAAACAGAAGACACTGAGTGACGCTTTAAATGAGCACATCACAGCAAGGTCTGTGTGTAAGCCCAGTAATAGAGCCGTATGCACAAACACACTATGACCCTAACGTTCCCTTCCAATTGACAAGCCCATTTGAATTTGAACAGGAAAACTGGAGTTCAGAGGCCTTGGTTAGGGAATCGGAGGTGGTGCAGAAACAGTCTGTGTGTCACAGAATGACTCAGTTGTTGTGGCATTTAGGATAAAAGAGGATCCTAGGATGCATCAGAAAAGCCACTTGCTATTCCGACTACATTGTACCAAATGTGCTCATTCTTCTTCCCACCAACAACACACAGTGACCTTGAAGATCAGGGTTATGGGCTGATTTACATGGATGTTTCCCTTATGCCTTTTGAGCTGAGGCTGAGGGCTAGTACACACTGCAGAGACACAGGGAAAAGGTTGCTCAATGGAGCCAGCCACCTAAGTCTAAACCACGACCCTAACCATGAACCAAACTCTACAGCCTTATATGGCCTTATAACAGAGTGTCAAAGTAGGTAGCCTTAAGCACACACACACACGCACACACACACACACACACACACAGCACGAAGATCATGAAAACTGGCCATCCTATCAATACTATAAAAAGACAGGTGTAAATAAAGATGAAAAACAGAAACTGCTAGGCAAACTGAGATGAGGCCCCCTCCTTCCAAACCCCGCCCCCCATCCAAGCTAACCCCATCCCATCCCACCCCACATCCCTCTTCACTCATCCAACGTCGCCTCAGGCAAGGCATAGAGCCACACAGCTCTCAGTAACTTGTAAAGTAAAGAATTAAGCTAGAAGTCCAAGCCAAACCTTGACAAGTGTGTCCGAGTGAGAGGTTAAATTCAGAATCGGGTGACTTTTGGGTCAAGCATGCGGATGTTGTTGTTGCATCACTCTTCGTGCAGGTTTCAGGCTCACAGGCACGGGAGCCAAACAGATGACAGCTGAGCAGAATTAGTAAACAAATCTGAGGTTTATTTACAATAACAGCTCATGCACTGCCAAGACCCAGCGTAGGGTTGTGAAAGAGAGAGTGAGGAGCACTTGTCCATTGTGAGTCAGTTGCCATTAATAGTGGCCTATCGTGCCCGGCACCAGATCAATGTGTAAATAACACTTTCCACTCTTCCCAAAAGAATTACAACTCTGGCACATTCTGTCAAATACGTGACTTATTTCACCATCACTTTACCTGTCTAACCATTTCTGTCAAGCCAAGTAGGCAAACCACCAATCTGCTAAATCTGTTGATATTTCAGGCAACAGGCTATCCGTTAATGGCCAGATTAGAGCTGTTTTATTCAATCTAATGACCTGGCCACTGGCAGGAGATCTAACCTTGTACGATCAGCAGAATTTTTTTTTCACAGCAGACGACTGGTGGATTGAGTGCCAGGTCTCGCTGATGTAGGCTCCATGTTTGCTTCTACTACTGTTTACTTCTTCTCTCAGGAGCAGCCCTATGCTCTTGTACTGAACATTACTGCTGTGTGCCTAGTCCATAATTCATCAGTTCTTAGGCACAAGAGCACAGTATTAGACAAGGGCTCTGTTTGACAAGCACTGGGATTTACTCAGTAATCCACTTGTGCTGGTGCTGCACACTTCACCCAATTCCACCTAGGATTGGATAACCACAATGCTTGCATTCATTAATTGCAGGTCTCCACCATTCCTCCATTGCCAGTATAAAACCCGAGGACCACTGTCAATGTCAGAGACTCCTGTCGGCAACTCCTGAGTAGCTGCTCTTTGCTAGCCCGCTCTGGGACTATGATCTATGGTCTTAAATGAGCTCTCAGAGAGCTCCACTGATCCAGAAACAGATAATTTAGCCTCACAGCTACTGTCAGGGGTAACGAACGGTGGTGCCACTGTCACAAAGTCGTCAAGCTCACTGTCTGCCGACATCTCTTCCTCTCTTTTCCTCCCTCTCTCTCTCTTCCATCTACAACAGCACATAGCTGGTGAGCCAGAAAGCAAATCTCCAGCTAAGCTTGTGGCAGCCAAAATGTTGAACACATGCATGGTGTGGAGTCTGGCACATGAAAAGGGCCCTTGAGTCAGCTATTATCACCTTGGCCAGAAACTGTGAGTGCTAAAGAGGTTGTTACGGATGGTTGTTTGGATAACTTGGCTAGATCATTGATGTAATACCAGCCCTATCTGTAAGTCGGTGTGAGACTTCGAAATTCAATTTAGAGAGACATTACAGTAAAACTGAATCAGACATACACTCGGTCTGTGAACAGTAACTGCATTGGCCGAGATCGTAGGGCTCATTTAAATGAGACTTTCTGACAGGGAAACAAAAACAGGAGCCCCATGTAATGCACAAGAATAACCTGCTCAAGGAGTTCAGGGAATTTTATGACCTCGAGCAGAGATGTAAAAAGCCCACTATCTGTAAATAAGACAAGATGCAGTGGATTACAGGAAGGACATCATTTGCGAAAACAAACAGCAAAATAAAGACATGTGCATGGTGATGTTTGTGAATGGAAGGAAAAGGGAGAGAGAGAAAGGGAAAGAAAAAGAGAGAGAGAGAACACTGGCTGTCATTTTATTTTTTCGTGCTCAATTTTGAACTGAATGTTCCTTCAATAATGGATCCGGAGAAATCAAATGAACACAGAACAGGCTGCAAGTCAGGCATTTTGAGAAAATGGTGTGTACGCGCATGTGTAAGTGTTAGTGTGTGTGTGTGTGTGTTGTTGACAACCTGTTGTACTCTGAGCTCTAACAGCTGCAACTCGGAGCAGCACTCAAGCTAAGCAAGTCATTGCACAACCTATACAATCTCAGACACACACACACACACACACACACACAGACACATACATGCCTATGTGAACAACACAACTACATACATTATCTCTCTCTCTTCAACGTGTACACACACACACACACACACACACAATACAGTTGTTGTATATGTGTACTCCCGAGAGAGTGGGTCTGTGGGAAGAGGCCAAGCGAGCGGAGGGCTGCGGCATAATGTGGTCAGTCACTGCAAACAGACTACACACAGAGCAGCTTGAGTGACAGCGCTGGACAGGGAGATGGAAATCTACACAAAGACCAAGGGGAACGAGGAGATGGACGGAGAGAAAATTAAGTGCAGCACGGCAGGCAGATATCTATCCTAGTTCCTTTCATTTTCCTTTAGGAACGGCTTGTCACATGAGGCCATCGCATTGTCAAGCCAACAAACACTAAAAGGGTAGTTTCCCTACTTTGTGAGACACACAGCTTAGAAATGAGGTGCAAAGACACTGGCTAATGCTAAGAAAATGAAACAGCCAATGTAAACTACAATACAGCAGCTGTATAGATGGGGCAAAATGGGGCATAGAATGTAAAAGGCACAAATGCCAGCATGAAGACATTTTTGGTAAAACTGTTGCTTTTGAACCTAAAACATCAGGCAAGAAAATCAGTTTTTCTTTAATCTAATCTTTAATATGAAGTCTACATTGACATAGCTTCGCCAGTAGGTCTACTCTGCAACAAGCAAGATTTTGGTGATAAAGATGGAAAGTTCTTTGAAACAGGGAGAGAGATTTTCCCTCCGCTCCATGGCCCTTGGCTCTGCCCAGAGGCATCCCCAACCTCAGTGCACCAGCCAGGGCTTCAGCCTGGCAGATGTCCTGGCAACACTGCACTAGAGCTCAGTGCAAGGGCAGCGTGGACAGATCAGCACATATTATCTGTTTCATCACAGAAAAGGCCTCACTCCCATAGCTGCAAGTCTTAATATGTGTGTGTGTGTGTGTGAGAGAGAGTGCGTGAGAGAGTGAGAGTGAGTGAGTGAGTGAGTGAGTATGAGTCAGGTTGTACTATCTAGATGGTTAAATGTACAGCTTGCTGAAATAACTCTCTCTCTCTCTCTCTCACACACACACACACACACACACACACACATACACATACATACACATACACACAGAAGTCAGCCAGTGTTTCAACAGGGTAAGGGGGGTGAGGGGCGGCCCGGGTGCATGGCCGATGAATGGGCTTCTTTCTGGAGCCGGATTCCACTGATGGCTGCCTGAATAGAGCCTTCTGTGGCCCACAGGCAAGAGCAAGGCCCAGTGCTCCAGCGGGATGGACAGAGGGAGTAGCGAGAGTGAGAAAAGGAATGAGACAACGAGAGAGAAAAAGAGAGAGAGAGAGAGAGAGAGAGCATGTGTGTGTTGGGGGGTGGTGGTGGTGGCAGGAGTGAAAAATGTAAGGAGCATTTGAGGCCTGAGCGGTTTTCAGAGGCCGTCTCTCTCTCTCTCTGTCCCTCTCTCTCACTCTCAGAACTAACCTCTGCAAGGCCAACCAATCATGGCATGGCAAAGTCTCATGGGTACAGGTTTCAGAAGGATAGAGGAAAATCAGAGTGAGTGAGTAAGAATGTGTGTGTGAATAAGAATGCATGTGTGTGTGAGAATGTATGGCTTACATGTGTGTGTGTGTGTGTGTGTGTGTGTGTGTGTGTGTGTGTGTGTGTGTGTGTGTGTAAACACACACAGATTCCCCAAAACATACTGCAGACCCCCCTTAAGCACTCCCTCATCTGTGTGCCTTCAGCCTCCACTTCCTGTCCACACACACACACTCTTGCACTAGCAGAACCCTCTTTGAGCCCCCTGGTCCTTCTACAGACAAGCTTTTAGGGGTGCAAGCCACCCCAACAGAACCACTCTAAGAGTGAGTGAGAGAGATACAGAGAGAGAGAAAGAAAGAAAGAAAGAAAGAAAGAAAGAAAGAAAGAAAGAAAGAAAGAAAGAAAGAAAGAAAGAAAGAAAGAAAGAAAGAAAGAAAGAAAGAAAGAAAGAAAGAAAGAAAGAAAGAAAGAAAGAAAGAAAGAAAGAAAGAAAGAAAGAAAGAAAGCTACAACAGAGAGACAGTAGAAAGAGAGAGAGGCTCCTCATGCAACCAGCTTATGCCAAGGTTCTCACTCCTACTCTTCCTCACCTCTCCTGTTTGTCCTCTTCCGCACTTCCCTCTCTCTCCACTTCTTCTAAAAAAAAAACACTCACTGCTCTGCCCTCCCTCGTAGCCCACACACAGAAAAACAACTCAGGGCTAATCATCAATAGACACACTTCACCATGATGCCTCACTTTGCATTTGCTTTCAGTTTGCATTTGCTTTCAGTTACTGACAGATCTACATTCATTGGTTGTGACTAGAAGGGTTACGTATACGGCAGGAAGTGCCCCCCCCCAATCTTGTTTGTTTAGGGTTTCCCAGGAACAAAGAAAAACTAACTACAAATATATAAAAAAAAACTACTAAATACATCTAACCTTTATTGGGGGAAGCCTCCAATCGCCCTGTGCCTTGGTGTTTTATTCTGTTTCGTAATTGCATCAGAGAGATTTTGACCGTAGGTGTATCTTTTCTAGCCATAACCACATTCAACACAGACATATGCTGGAGAAAACAGACTCCCAGACAAACTGACATGAAACCTGTGG
The DNA here is from genome assembly GCA_027481765.1 of Tenualosa thibaudeaui. Lineage (NCBI taxonomy): Eukaryota > Metazoa > Chordata > Actinopteri > Clupeiformes > Clupeidae > Tenualosa > Tenualosa thibaudeaui. Next base: position 14,129,142 of record JAIFZK010000015.1, on the reverse strand, counting down.
ATTATATGCTCAACTCAGTGTTCAGGGGCAACTATACACTTGACCACTGGCATCCTTTGACCCACTACTACCCAGAGGAACATTAAAGGCTATATTAAGCACCATCTGCTACGCTGAGGGTATTCACTCTCTGATTTTAAAAAACTATCCTACTAGAAATGAACAGTCATGGTGAAGTGAAATGTTGATGCCTGAAAATTGCTATCATTGTGACTACAAACTACAAAACACTGCATTCCAGAAGTTAACATTTCAGCTGTGGTGCAAATGTGCTTCTTAATTTGCTGTCAGATACCAAAGCAAATGGGACAGGCTGGACATCACAGAGACTTCAACTTCAACTTTAAGGGACACTGAAAAGGAGTGAGAGAGGAAGAGAGAGAGAGAGAGACAGATAGACAGAGAGAGAGAGAAGAAAAAAAGAACAACGGAAACCGGGGGTAGCCTACTCCACTACTTCTTTCTCCAGCAGCATAAACCCTAACCACAATGCCCCACAAGAGCGGCACGGCAAAGTGCACTCTCCATGGCAACTGGCCACAATATGCCGTCTGTACATGGGTGGTGGACTCGTAGTGGGAGAGTTAGAGAAGAGAGTAGATGCTGGAGGGGGGATGGGGGTGGTAAATGAGTTGGAAGAAGTGTGATAGGGACTGCAAATCACCCCCCCCCACACACACACACACACACTCCCAGCATATAAACCCCCCTCCCCATCCTCTCCCTGCCTAAGGCTGTGAGGAATAGAGATCAGAAGTCACTGAACCCAGAGGGGGGCAGGGAAAAGTCACAGAGAGGGGAGGTATTGGGAGGAAGTTCAGAGAGGAGGTCTAGTCTGAGTGTCAGTGTGGCGTGTGGGAAAAAAGGGACCAATGTAAGGACAGAGTCAAAGTCTGTTAGGCTGTAAAAGGAGCGGGAAAATCAAGACATGAAAGAGGAAAAAGATGGGGAATGGGAAACGAGACAGGCAGCCATGTGATCCCATCTCAGATCACACACTGGCCTAGGTCACTGGGATGTTCTTCAGTTAAAGTTCTAATTCATCACCATTCAACATACCACTAAAGCATAATTAAAGGCTTACACAAAGCAAAGTTCACCATCTTTGACAGTTTGTTCACAGAAAGAATACAGGAGACCCCCAGCCACCTCAACCTGCCCCTGGGTAGTCCCATAGGGCTTTAGGTGCAGTCCCTGGGGTGTCCCCTGGGGTGAAGCTGGGATGTCCCCCATTGGTTTTAGTTTTATTAGGGTGTCCAGTAGGAAGCACCTGGCATTAGGCCTACACGTTGCTTAGCACTTGATGTATAATCATTTCACAGAAACAACTGATGCATTCACAGGATAAAAAAAACAAACAAAAAAAAACAATCCTACACAAACCCACACAAACTCACACACACTGCAGCTATTTCCCCGCTCACTTTTTAATGTGTGTGTTTGGGGTTAGGAAACTGAATGCTGATTCAGTATAAGAGTAAGAAAATGCAGGTACCAGATGCCAAATTTATTTTCTGGATTTCTTATCATTTTTTAATCTCTTGCCCACATAGGCTCGACCATGTGAAAGTAAATTAAATAAAAAAGTAAAAAAGTAAACATGCATCACTGCCAGCCAGGACCACTGACTGCATTTGTTGTTGGCATTCTACTCCCATTGGTGCTGGGGGACATTCAGATGTTTCAAATGTTTTAATATCTAAACATTAGGCAATATTGTCCACATGTCTTTACTACACTGGAGCTGAAATGAAGAATTCATAACAGCCAGAACTGATAAGCAGAACCAGAACTGAACATAACATGGTTCAAATGGGACCCAACCCTGTGTGTGTGTGTGTGTGTGTGTGTGTGTGTGTGTGTGTCTACTCTGTGGGGGCACATTCATTATCTTCATAAGTCACAATTACCCACTCAGCAGGTTGGGAAACAAAATGTTTTTCAAACTTGGGTCACACCAACAGCTTCTGATGGATAATATGCTAATGGATAATAAACAAACTTAGGAGTCAACAAAACAAAAACATCACTCCAGAAAGGACAGGAGCAGAGGACCCTTTAGACATGGTGAGATGGTTGCCAGCCACTCTGGGGACAGGAGATGTAGGGAGAACGGAAATGTCTGATTCCCTAATGAACGTCCCCTTCATTTGCATTTTCTCACGCCTGGCCTCCATCACATCTTAAATTAGGAGGCTACACTGAGGATCATGTCTCAACATTTGCATGTGTGTAGTGAGTCCGGCTCTGTGTGGAGCTCTCCAGACTGAACTAAGGCTAAAATCTGAAATGTGAACCATGCTTTGTTACCATGTTTTGTTAAGCTTGAACTGCTCCAGAATCTCTAATGCTGGCTATATCTGAACGTTGCCTTATAGGTCTCCAAACATGCATCAGACAAATAGGCCTACCAAAGAAAAGACATTATGCTATCTCTGATCACACAGTACAATCACATAAAAAGATATTAAAGGTCTGTTGGAAAATGGAAATGGAAAGAATTTCATTTTTCTTTTCTGTGAGTAGTATTTCTAAATTAATGATTGTCTTACTGTGAACGTCTTTGCAATTAAGCCATTTCTTACTAATCTACAGCTATGATGCACTGTAATAGTGAACCCCAAGCAAAAACAGCCCAATGTCAGTTTTAGGAGCATAAAATGAGAGCAGGCATTACTCTAAAAACTTTAGAGTAGTTTTCTCCTACTTCCCACCACACACTCTCACATAATGACTCATTCTTCCAACCACAACACTCATTTTATCAGCTACGCCTCTGTTGTGCTATTGAGCTCAATCATGATTTTTTTTATCCAGTTATGAAATGAGGTAAACAAAGTCATAGAGTTAGGTTTTCACAGGTGTGGATTACGGTGTTTCACAGTAGATCAGTTTGGTGGAATCAAAACTGACCTAGTGCTTTCACAGTTATAGTATGGTGTTTAACAAGGTATGAGTTTCAAAAAACACACACAATTTGGTGAATCACGTCTCTATGACTCATCCACCTGCGTGTGGAATTCCCTTCTGTTCATGCAAAACTACAGATCTACCCAAAGGACAAAGGGGCAGGGGGGCTGTAACAGGACACACCTGAGTACCTGACTTAGTACCACTGTCCATTACACACCTGAGCGAGTGACGTGGGATACACTACTGGAACAGCACAGCATCCTCATATTATTCAGTCTATAACATAATATACTGCAGTCTACATTTTCGACGAGAACATTCATAATTTGAATAGGCAATTCTAGGACAAAATGATGTCCTACATAACACCACCAGCACCTAACGTTACTTTAGAACCCTCCCAACAACTACAGCAACTGACCGGTAGGTATATTTAAAGAAAAAGTCCAACACCATAGCATTGTTTTTTATAAACCTACCATAAACCTGTGGTCGGCATCAGTGATGACAGTGGCCATCTCTTGCCATTCATAATGCTCCCTAACCTTACAGTGAGAAATGATTTCAAGAGACCATTTTTACCTGTAGTTCCGATTTCCATTCATGGGGTCTCTGTCCGGATCCCTCCCCGGCTCAGTTTGTAGAACACCCAGCAGACACTCGACTTTGCTCTGGGAACAGCAAGGTTCCCCCGGCGAGAAACGGCGTTGTAGCCGTGAATCCTCCCTCGTACGACCCTGACTGAACTAGACCACACTTGCTGTTAGTCTGAATCCGTCTTGATGTATCGAAGTCCTCTGAACTCAGGAGGGGAGGGGAGGGGGTCTTCCGTGTTCCCGTCTACGAGTCGCTCTCACGGTATCCTGACCAATCAGAAACCTCCGTCACTGCCAGGGTTGCCTAGTCTTGTTAGCCAGCTAACGTTGGTTAACGAAAAGACAAATTTACCAAAGTCACAGGAACCGATTAGTATGCCAAGCGTTACCTTAACTCAAGTACATATGGTATTAACTGTTCATCCACTACAGAGACTCGTTACTTGGTAGTATCTGTTCAGAAAAACCCTGTTTCCACTGACTTCTCGATACTTGACTGGCTGACTAGCTGCTTGCTAACAGGATTGCTAGCTGTGTTCTCATCTGAAAAAGCGACGTCTTCTTATCGCCGAAACTCTGCTGACATTTCCTTACATCTGTTGACATAAAGCCAAATCGCTGTCGTCGAAGTGGATGCCTTTCCTCTAGCTGTCACGGTGACTGCAAGTCGTCGACTCGACGATTCACTAGCAGTTATAGCCAGCGATTTTCAGCCCGGTTTTCGGTGATCAACTCCGTAGCTGAAGCTCTCTGACTAGCTAAATATGGTGATCTGACGCCGACAGGAACCTGCGAGGCAATCGAGTGGTGATTGGTGGATTTTAGGAGGTAGGGAGGAGGGATACTCAAATCGGAAACACCATACGTCAGAGTGAGGGTTCATATCTAGTGTTCTACAAATCCATGTGTTCAATACATTAATTCTGAAACACACATACGACGCAAGTTGTAAATGGAATGACCAGTAGCCTGTATCACAATATTTTTTGAGTTATCAAGCACAAAACGTGCTGATAACATAGCAAGTTAAAGAAAAAACACACAAGCCACAATGCTTAATAAAAAAAACATTTTTTTATTTTCTTTAAAAATAACCCTCCCCAACAAAGTCCCATTTACTATGACATACACAGCCAAAATAAGTTGCTTGTGTCCTTCCATTCAGATCTACTGGAAAGAAGTGCTATGACAAGGACTTGTTCAGTGGCTATTTTATATTGCTTAATCTGTGAGGGTGAATGCTGTGCCCTCTGATAATGTACCTCTTTACCATTTTCGACCTGTATGCAATGCCTGTTTCAGAGGAGAGTGAAATGAGTGCATCAGAAAGGGTGAGAGCTCCCATGACAATCACAAGGGAGGGTTGTTCAAATTCCTCAGCCACCCCATGTTATTCATCCAAGTCTTCCAAGCTGCATTCACACAGACAAGGCAGTAGATCAGTCCAACAATGCAGCACACAGGGCCACCGTTCCTTTCCAGGGAACCTCATTCTTTGAAATCATGTTCATCTTCTACAGAAAACACTGGTTCTTAGCTACAACAGAGGGCAATCCCATGGCTGAATACCACTGTAAAATAAATGCCATTTAGTCCATTTTACCCACCCACCCCCCTCGACTGAATTCTTACCTCGTTATCACTCACATATCTGATGAATTCTGTCCCCTGTCTAAATTAATGCAACCAAAAGTTAACAACTTATAAATACAAATCACCTCAGAGATACAGGATTGGTACAACACTGTACAAAGGCATTTTGATTACACAATATTCCATTTAACAGGACTCAAAAAACTGGTGGCTGACTGTCAAAAAAAAAGAAAAAAAGAAATCCCTTTTGATGGGCACCCTCAGTACAAATCTGACACCTTGAGGAACTTTGAGGCAGATAGTTCAAAATCAAAAGGGATATTTCCACAGCTCCCCCTTGAGGAAATCGCCTGAAACTAGTCACAACTGTAGAGAAAAAAAAAAGTCAAATGAAAAAAAAAAATACAAGTGCAATTGTTCAAACCGTTACAAAAACATAACAGCAAGAGAGAGAGGGGGAAAAATGAATTTCAGATTGAGGCAACATACAACAGGCAGAGACCAGAGCTCCAAAGCTCTGAAGAATTTGAGACATTTTCTGCTAAACAATAAAAAAGGTGCATGGGTCAACTTTCAGCTGTTTCCACTAACAAGAACATGCAGTTCACAAAGCTTTGAGATGAGACACTCGTCACCCCCATAGGCCTGAGGCGAGACACTCGCTTCTGTGTGGCCAATGCCCACAGCGCACCAATGGGCATCTGCTGCCGACAGGCCTTGGGGATTCCTTGGGTGAGAAGAGGGAGACAGGCCAGTAAAATGTGTGCTGTATGTAGGTGTGCATGTGTGGGTGGCTTCAGGAAAGAAGTGGCAGTGTTTAAGGCGGTGCATTGGTATACATGGGTGAGAAACAAAAGGTGCATAGGGATATCTAGAGTGTGCATAATGTATGTAGTTGGTAGGGGGTTCGGATGCCTAATGCCAAGCAATGGTAGAAAAATACTTATGTACAAAACAAAACAAAACAAAAAAGAACTGAGCGCTAGTTTTGAGCATGGTCTGTGCTCATGCATTGCATCAAACGTGTGTGTGTGCGTGTGTGAGCATGTGCTGCACCTATCCACGATGTCCTTCTCTATGGGCTGGAATGTACACCACACATGTGGGTGATGCAAAGAGAGAGGCAAGAGAAAATGCTGGTCCGCTCTCAGGGTTGAGTCATGGACAGGCCTGGGTACAAGAGCGTTCAAGCTTCATACAGGGGCAAAAACAAAACTGCCTTTTTATTGCTCACTTGTCACCTGTGGGAGAGATTAGAGATTGGGCACATGGCATGTGCATAGGAAGGACTTGGTGTTAAGTGTCAAAATTATTATTAAGACCTACTACTGGTCTTGGCAGCAAAGGCAAAATAATAACAATAAAAAAATAAAATTAAATTAAAAAATGAACAAGAGCAAATACTTCTATTCCATCTCTAGAGGATGACCATTGAGTTATAGGAAGTATTTAAAAAAAAAAAAAAAAAAAAAAAAAAAAGCCACGGGAGAGGTCAGCACCCCCTCCTGTGGCGTTTGCGCCCCCGGACTCTGCATGGTTGGCATCACATTTGGCTGGTTTACAATGCTGGTTTCAGTGTTCGGTGCGCTGAGCGTAATACTTAAAGCACTCATTGGTCTCTTGTCCTCTTTTATTTTTTTTACTTACTTAAGGTTCTTCTTTATTTTCGTTCTTTTTTTTGGCTAGTTTTTGCCATTACCTGGCTCTAGCTAAGTCTATGCAAAGTTTGGCTACAAATGACTCTGTCCAAGTGGAGTGCAGGATCAGAGGAGTGCTCTGCATCTACAGTAATGCTACAGTCTCTCCCTCGCCCCCAGTTTCTGCAATGGGAAATACTAATGCAAGTCCTACACAGAGACGATGCATGGATGCTGGGCTTACGCGCTCTACAATGCTATCAACACTAAGTGCTACTGTAACATTACATTTATGTCATCCATCAAGGCCATATTAAAAAGAATAACAAAAGGTTTCCCATTTAAACAATAAAAATGTAACAATACTCATTCATAAAATTAAAATGTTAAAATGAATACAAGAGTGAGGGTTGACTTTTTGGCCCGCTCTTGATTCTTGGCTCGAGTTGGGATGTAAGTGTGTATGCTTGTGTGAGTGTGTTTGTGTGTGTATTACATGCGTGCGGGCATGGGTATAGTATGTTAAAAGGGAGCATAAACAATAGTCTTCGACCAGGGAGCACTGTAGTGGCAGTCAAAAACAAATAAAATAAAACAAAAAAATATATATATCTTCATAGGTTTCCTTGCCCAATCCTCTTCTCCATATTGCATACATGCATACATTTCATACAAAGAAGAGCAAAGGTATATGAATGCCATTGCTCTTCACTAAAAGAAACAATCAGAAAATTAAAAAAAAAAAGAAAAGACCTAGAGGAAGTGGGCCTGCAAGTAAATCCAAACGGAGAAATCTTCATCGACATGATCACGGTTTTGAGGACAAGGTGCTGTGTTGAAGGTCACCTCTGTTGCACTGTAGTGTGTGTGTAGAGTCTGATGTGGTGCATTTGCAAGGTTCATCTCGAGCAAGAGGTGGAGGGGTGGAGGGTGCTTGCGTGGCCCCCGAACGTCTGGAGCTGCATCCGGTCTGAGTGGGACACAATGACGAGAGCTATGAGGTCAAGCTGTGGGTGTGCTCAGGCAAAGTACATGGTCCTCAGGGTGTCATGGTGGATCTGCACAGCTTTGGCCAGAGCTTGTGGGTCCCGGCCGTTACTCTGACCCGACACATGGCTGCCCTCCCCACTGCCAAAACAGAAAGAAGACACCAGTTAACCCCAATTCACTCCAAACACATACAATGCTGAGACAGTTCCAGCCAAATAGCTTACTAATGGACAGTACTAATGGAACACCCACTTGCCATTCTAATAAACTAGTAAATGAATTTCTATTTATAAACATATAATTTCTTGATCTTATTTTCAAGGCTCCCTGTTACATGGCTGAGGTGTGAGGAACCAATCAGTGGCAATTAAGCAAAAGCTTTGCTTATATTATAGCATGCTTATATTATAAACATACAGTATGTTTATACTAAAAATGTCTAATGTGAGGTTAGGTGAGATAAAACAAGTCAGAAAAAGCAGCAAACAAGTTAAGGGGTTGTCATCTAATCACACTGAATGTCTTGTGGTTGGTGTATGCTCTGCCTAGACACCATAGACAGTGACCACTACACAGCTGTGTGAACTTTTATCCCAGCTAGCATAGCTGCATAGACTTTAGTGTTAGAATATGAATGTAGTTTGTTTGACCTTTTCTTGCATAGATTTTGCAGATGCTACAGATAAACAGGCAGCATTTTCCAACAAACCTCCATCAAAACACACCTGAGATCATTTGCAAGTTCCATTAGCAAGCAACCAGTTTGTGTTATAGTAGCAAGCAAACTTTACACAATTGTCAAAGCTTCCATCAGCAAACTAGCAAATATCCACTGTAGGCTGTTGATGTACAATGGCTATCAATGCACACACAGGACAAAGTGACCCATCACAGCCCTTGCAGTCAGTGTCCTCACAAAAGAATGGAAGGTGTGGTCAGACAACAGCGTGTGCCCTGGATGGGGTACACGATGACACAGAGGCACTCATTCTGACTCAGAACCATAAAATCAAGCTTGTCTCTGTCCTAAGCAGCATCATGGAGTCATGCCATGGTACCAAACACAACAACACAGCTATACTGCATTTCAACCACTGACAACAGCACACCAGGATTGCATTACACCAACCTAATTAGATTGTTTAACAACACATTCTGAAACGACGAAAATGCTTGATAAATTTAATGAACACTGACACACATCAGTTGCTGTATAACAACCGCTGTATAATCTTGGCCAATGGATTTCGATGATTTAATTTTTTCATGAGATGAAAGACACATAAGTTGTGGTCTTTCATAGCTGAGCTCAATAATGCGTTTTAAGGCATAATGGTGATTTTTGCTTCCCATCTCAATTTAAAACAAGCATATCTACCTACCAATCTACCATACAAACATTGCTAGAATTATGCATTTGCAGTAGGGTTCTTTACAGCCACGTCCACACACTCACCTGTCATGCTCTTTGTCCACCAGGTGGTAGCGGGCACGGAATGCCACAAGACGGGCGTAGTAGGCTGGCGCAGGGATGGACACGGAGCGGGTGCAACGCACGTAGGTGTGACACAGCTGGTAGGTGAGGATCTGCAGCTCATCTGCTGTGAAGCGGTTATCATCCCACAGCACATAGTAGTGAGAAGGCCGGCTTGTACCCTGTCCAGTAAAAAAAAAAAAAAAAAAAAAAGAATAACACACCATTTTTGCATTATAAATAAACTATACTGCAATCCTGTCTCTTGTAACTGGTACCAATTCAATTGAAAACTGTGTGTTTCAATCCACTGGTCTTTATTATGATGGTGAATTTATGAAGGTGAACTGATAACAAGGACACTATACTAACTTTGACCGAATAAAATGTGCAGATCTGTAAGCTGTAACCACTGGTTAAATATAGATCCTTGTGTGCGACACAAGACGGTAAAAAACATTAGACCTCAGTGTGCATTAGACCTCAGAGGAGAAGGGATGGTGTGAGCCAAGAATACATGCTTCCCAGCAGCAAACCATCACCATGGCAACAGCTGGGCACTGGCAGAACTTGCTCTGGAAAGTCAAAGAACCCCCAGGCTGACTCACCTGAATGCCTGCGTGACTGCACAGGTAAAAGTCAAACTCAAAGGGGTGAGTGATGCTGGTGTCCACAGTAGTGCCTGCTGGAATATTGCCACTCTTCCCAATCTGTGAACATTGCAAAAAGGAAAAAAAACAACAAGAAATGAAGAAAATAAACTGAAAATTAGCATTATTTCACTTAACACTTACATTCTCATTACTTACAGTAAGTGCAAATGCTAATAACTGTATATCTTTGGTTTAACGGTTTTGTCAAGGAGCAGGGGGGGAAAAATACTTCAGAAGTACACAGTTAAATCGAGGTAGTTCTTCCTAGCAACCCACTTAGTAACAAGACCTAGCAACCAATCCCAGAGAGAATAGCTTGAGTGTGTGCATCTTTATGAAAGGCTGTCCTGAGGTAAGAACCTCTGGTTGTACAGGTATGGTTATGCTGTAGCTTGTGTGGTGAGCTGCTTTATGCCAGAGCCCCATCAATGCATCATCATCATAATCATCATCATCATTTATCACACCATCAAGACCTGCGTCATAAGCCCCTTCAGATGCACATTTTCTTTTCTACAACCCCAAAAATTAGTTCTAAGATGACCACCTTTCAAACTGCTCTACTTCACAGTACAGATTTGGCCAAATGTGGTTTAGTGAATGAATAATCCCTCCCTGAAACACACAGAGATGCACTCACACACACACATTTCCTTCCCCAACTCCCCCAGCCTACATCAACCATCATCACATGGACATGCAAAAATGTTCACAATAACACAGACTTCTATCTGGATAAACAACAGGTTTAGCAAAGTAGGTCCTTGGACTCCCATAGCTTAAAATGTCAAAGGTGATCGGCAGAAGCTTTTTGTACAGGGTACATCAGTGCAACAAAGGAACAGACAGACAGACACACAAAGACACACACATACAGACACACACACACACACACAGACTAACCCTCTCCGACTTGTCGGCACAGAAGAGACGGGTGTGGTGGCGTTTCTGTACTACAATGTAGGTGATACCCGGCTGGTAGTCCTTCTCCAGTTTAATGCATGCGTCTCTGATGGCCAGTAGCTCATAGTGTAGGATCTGCAGAAATAGAGAACAGTAGAAAGACCCAGAATAATTAATAAGTAAATGTCTGGTTCTGGTTACACATCGTCTGGCTAAATCATGTGCAGCCTACATCATAAATGCCTAAATGTGTGTTGCAAAAACAAAGGTCAAATCTCCTCTAGATCACAAAGAAGCACAGTCATGCTGCTTCACTCATTTTGGCTGAGGTCATCCCATTAAGTCACCCACACTCATAAACAGGCACCCACACAAATCTTCTTTGTGGCCTTTCGACACTGTCCAGACTGTAAACATCTAACATGAATGCTCTAAATGGATTGCACGATCTTAACAAGCCCAATTAGAGAACACATTGGCATAATAAGTAAAGGGATCGCTGGCTAGTAGGATATGTTGGCCTTATAAGACTCACTTTGGTGTCTGCTACATAAACATGATTTAAAAACACTCAAAATGTTTTTGGTGCCATCTACATAAAGATGATTAAAAAACACTTCAACAAAATCATGTCAAAATGTTACAAAATGTTACAAAATACAAACATACTTTTACTTGTAAGCGGCCATTGTTGTAAAAAGTGACATCACCTGGTTGAATCTAATCAAGGTCAATCAAGGTCCAGCAATCAAGCTGTTGCTGTACATAGACACCATAACTAGCAAGCAGGATGTGATGTCACTTTTTACCCAGAAAGCACTGAGACGTAAATGCAATGACAGCTTACAAGCTCTTCCAAAAGTCTGAATAAAAAAGAAAGCAAAGTGTTTTTAAATCCTGTTAGATATAGCTGATACCAAGGTCAATCTTATAAGGCCAACATGTCTTACTAGCCAGGGATCTTTTTAACTAAAATGTTTCGCCTCCCTTACTATATATGCTTGTCAAAAATCTGTCTACCACCCCACTGTCCATTGAGCAACTGACTGAGACCCTCTGCTACTTTAGAGATTTTTGTGATCATCAGATTTTTGAGTCATCACCAGAGTAGAAATACTGTTTCTTGATTGGCTGACAGGGTGTCTGTTACTTCTGTATAATGGGACACCTATGAATAACATCAGGTAAAAAATATATAAATAAATAGAGGTTTAACCACAATTCCATATCAATGGTCTTTAGAGCACTACAACAACCATAGAAAACAACAGCTGAATCAGAGACCGTTGATAAACGATCTTTGGCTGAACTAGCAAGCGACATTGAGTCAGCAGTTAAGATTACTGCTCAGTAACCCCTGTCAAGCTCTTCTCAGTAACAAAAGAAAATAGCACAACAACTGAAAAGGTTATCTTCCTTTAAAACTGAGCCTTCTCTCTGCCACTAGCTTCTTGGTATTCTTCATTGTCCTACATTGTGAAGTTCTGTGCTCCTGCCTCGTCCATTAATTTCCGTATATCAGGACACTTCGGCGGGCATCATCCCTTACGTAGGACAGTGAAGAATGACAGGAAGGGAGGGGCAGAGAGGGACTGGGTGGGACTGGAAAGTGACCACAGGTCAGGTTGGAACCCAAATTCCTGTGGGCACTTGGGAGCCAAATGTGGTACAGATGCTACAGCCACTTCTACCACAGTGCACCCTAACCCTAACCCCCCCCCCCCCCGCCCCCACACACACACACACACTCTCTCATTTTGCTTATTTTAACCAAACATCTCAGCTCAAAGATGTGAGCTTACACAAGTCATGTGATTCTTTATGTGACAATAACATGAGGAGTTTAACCACTATTTAGTTGCCAGAAGTTATCCAAGAGTTACCCAGAGTTACCCAAGCTAGATTATCATGGGACAGTTTCAGGGAGGGCCAGGCGTACTTGTGATGGCAACAGTACAGACTCTCCATTGGTACCTGTGGCAGCTGTCCTTCAGGAACGCCGTCCCTGTAGAAGATGATGCGAGTGGGCTTGAAGCGTGTGGACTTGTAGAACTGGATAAGCAGCTCACGCACCATGTAGGAGAGGTCCTCGATTATTTCCTGCCTGGGCCTCTGCACCCGCACCGTAGCACAGTACCTGCTGGGGTGGGCATCCATACTGCCCACCACCTACACACAGAGACAGACACAGCAGAGATGAGAAAGTGTTTGACATTAAAGGAGAAATCCAATGTGAATCAGTCAATAGCCCTGTTGTTCAAGGTTACTGAATGCTGTCTGTAGGAAAAAGAACCAGAAAATTTTATGCAACACAGACCAAATAAGGAACCAATAACTGAATGGGGTTAAGCAAAATAAAAATGAAAGTAAGTTACTGTGCCCCATTCACTTAGCGTAAAAACGAAAAAAGAAGACTTCTGCAATGCAGCTTCATTGTCAATCCTCTTTTGGAAGTCGCTCTGGATAAAAGCATCTGCATGTGTATGAAGGTGAATCGGTTGTTTTAAAATCTTTTGGCTAATAAGCCTTGGGAGACAACGATATGCACAGATTCATTCCGGGCCTTACAGCATGCATGCTCACCAGGGGAATTGATAAATAGGTCAAAATCAGCATGAGATTTATTGGATAAAGCCCAGGACTTCTCAAGGATGCAACCCAAAAAGGGCTTCATAATGCCTACTACTACACCAGTCAGCGAAGCCTGGAAGATATAAGCCTCTTACCGTCACATGAAATTATTTTTTCAACAGCAGTGGAAGTATTTTAGATGGACTTGTCTAAATCCTAAGTGACAGAAAGAGATGGGTTGAGCTTGTCCAGCTGCACCAACTCGATTACCCGAGCTGCTTCTCCAGCACTGACCACTTTCTGTAGGTGCCATTTCTGGAGGGAACAATCTGGAGTAAATTTTGGAAGAATGTCCCCGCCCCCCTCTTTCTGCTGTATGACTAATTACAACTGCTGATTTCTACAAGAAAACAATTCAGAAGCGCCCTCACTTACTTTGAACAACTTACAGCAGTTATAAACACCAGAAACATATTGCTGAACAGAAATATGCCAATTAGCCAGTATTCCTGTGTGCTGATCAGACATGCACATTAGAACCACTGATACCAGATGTTTAAAGCACAGGTCAAGATAAACAAACTCATACAAACTTACTGAAGTAAGTTACAGTGATGGCTGTTTTTTTAGCATTTACAAGCAGTTTGCAGTAATAGCTGTGTACTATATAGCAGACAAGAAATCCATGACTGTTGTTGACGCAAAGGTTACAGACTGGCTCCCATGGGACTGGACAGAGGCTTGACAGTGGAGTCATCACTTTTGTCCAGAAGCTTCCCATTACTCTATGACGCATCGGCATCCTCTCACCATGCACTACACACCCCGACAAAGACATATTCAAATGCGCACACACACACACACACACACTTACTTTAAACCCATTGGTCCACAAGTGCGCTACCGCACCAACTCGCTCTCTCTCTCACTCTGTGACTCAGTGCTGTGTCATCCCCATCACTTGGCAACCACAAGAGCAGGATCTGATGCTCTGCTCCGCACAGCCACGGATTGGCAGGGCGAGAGGGGTGACATCATTTCCTGCCAGCCAGTGACTCACACGCAGACCATGCGCTCACTCAAGACACTCCTATCGTTCAGTCTCCACTTAACTCTCTCGACCAACGGGCCTTCCCTTCCCTCACTGCGTGTCTGCATGTACTCTCACAAGCCTAGGGGTGGGAGCTCTGCTCGGTAGGGCACAGGCAGGCGGAGGCACAGGCTACCACAAGACAAGAAGATCCTCATTACTGCTCATTATGGCTGGCTCACCACCTTCCCTAGTAGCATGTTACAAAAAATAACTTCCAAAAAAAGATGAGGGTTTGGTCAAGCTTTGAATGAAAAACACTCAATCTTTAGGTATGTGCTACCGTTGCCGTTTTACTTCCTTTGGAAAGTAGCCTGAAGGCTGAAACCATAAAGCAACTGAAGACTGACCAGTCTACATTTAGCATGTGTAACCTGGATAACATTAGAAATACTCTAATACTCTTAATGTTTTTTTTAACATGTGTCACTGCACTTACATTGTTGCATGGATAGGTAGTTCTTTACGTGTATGTGTGTGGAGAGGTGCTGGTGGTGGAAATGAGGGTATCTGGATAACCAAGCTTACAGCAGTGATAGAGGGCTTCTTCCCATCCCCAGCAGGTGGGTGAGTGACATCTGCCCCGAGGAAGATCACAGGCTGCTGGAAGACAGCTGACCTGAAGCAACACAGACAAAGGAGAATTCAATCAACACATCTCTCACCTTATCAACTTTTCATTCTCTCCTCTTAGGTTAAACATAAACACACCTATCAGAACAATTCCCATGACCTTTCTTTGGGAAACAAACAACCGCAACACCTAAGGTGTAAATAATGGTCTTATTTCAGTGGCTAACTTATTAAACTCCATGAATTGTAGGCACCTATACCCCTCTCTATGTCATGTTTAGTGAGAACTAATTGTTTAAGCTGATATGTATGTTCCAGTAGACCACGTTCCCTTAAGATGGAAAACAACTCTGAATAAATATTTACTGTGAACGTTTTTGGTAATGTAATCATGACATAAATAAATCACCGTTGGTGGGGCACCAGGATGTTGTTGATCCCGCCCAGCTTGACATTGATCTTGAGGCAGAGGTTGGAGAGGGTCTGAGGAGACGTCTTCACCACGTTTTTCACCTGAACACACTGGGTGGCCATCCCTAAGAGGGTGTCCCCGACCCGCTTTACCTCAGCTGAGGAGAAAGAGGGAGGGAAAAAATGACAGTGAGTGAGAGAAAGAAAGAGTATTTTTTCTACATGATCAATAAGGCAAGATTACAGTTCTAATTCCTGGATTTCCTAGAGCGGAAATGATGGTCTGCAATCCTCCTTACCATAGACAGGGGTCTTGCCGGGCAGAATAACGATGATGAGCTGCAGGCCAGAGTAGGTGTTCTTCAGGTGTCTGAACATGGGCTCCACGCTGTCAGCCCCCTGCGCGTACTTACAGAAGCACGGCTGGCCCTGGATGGGCATCCCGGCATCCTTGGAGATCTTCCGCAGCTGGTCGGTGAAGTTCCTGAAATACAGGATTCTGTTAAATCAACAGCTAGACTTTGTCAAATTCAACAAATAAAGTGTCATGCCTTTACTGCAATCACACTGACATACTAGTTATAGCAACTGCCTTGTGCTAGAACACTAAGATCTTACATCATCTGAGTTTGGCTTGTTAAAAACAAACCAAAAAATAAAAATTTTGTCAGTGCAGCACAGCTGGCTCAGTGGACCCAAGGTGTCATGAGAACTCGAAGACCAATGAAAAAAAAAACACTGGTGTGGGATAGCATCACTCTCTTACAGGCAGGAACAGATGGTCAGAGTCAAGCGTGCAGAACAAATGGGGAAAAACAAATTGGCTTTAACGTTTTGTAAAAGCCTTAGGGAAAACATGTTGCTTTAAGTATAAGTATATCTATATATATATAGGAGTCCATAATTTCCGAGACAAGAGGTCAAGATGAACAGAAGTAAGCGGCTGGAGGTTGGAGTTAATTAAACAAACAAAAAGTTCCCTTCAGGACTGTACTCAGAAACTCAGCAACAGGCAACTGAGGATACAATGCCACAGCATTTGCCTGATGCATAGTTAAACTGGTTTGAATCTGACTGGGGTTAGTCTCTGAGGGCAGTTTCTGGGCATGACTTACTTCAGCACTTCCTCACGGCACTGTTTCTGGGGGGCGAAGCAGGCGATGGCCCACACCTTGATCTCAATGCCATTGTAAAACTGTTTCCCTCTCATGTCCCACACACCTTGGTTTGGTGTGGCAATAGCTCGGTTCTGTGATGACAGGACAGCAATAAATTAATATTAAACAAAGGGTACAAAGTACCTAACTCACATTACATTAACTGAAACCACAGCAAGGCCAACTAAAGTAAGCATGTCTAACAGGTTTTTGGTTCAAAACAAACTCGTGACATTTTTGTTGCAAACAATTTGTGAAGTGTTTGAGATTGGCAGCTGTCCATTTTGGTTTATTTTGAGGAACAGAGACGAGAGATGGTGACAATGCCTTGATTATGGGCAGTGATGGTGGCGGTGCCTTGATTATGGGCAGTGATAGTGGCGGTGCCTTGATTATGGGCAGTGATGGTGGCGGTGCCTTGATTATGGGCAGTGATGGTGGCGGTGCCTTGATTATGGGCAGTGATGGTGGCGGTGCCTTGATTATGGGCAGTGATGGTGGCGGTGCCTTGATTATGGGCAGTGATGGTGGCGGTGCCTTGATTATGGGCAGTGATAGTGGCGGTGCCTTGATTATGGGCAGTGATGGTGGCGGTGCCTTGATTATGGGCAGTGATGGTGGCGGTGCCTTGATTATGGGCAGTGATGGTGGCGGTGCCTTGATTATGGGCAGTGATGGTGGCGGTGCCTTGATTATGGGCAGTGATGGTGGCGGTGGCTTGACTGGGGACAAAAAACCAGACCACAGTCAGGTAAGAGAGTTCCGCACCCGGCCGCCATACTGCAGGATAGGAGCAGGCAGCACTCTCCCAGTCACTTCTGCCATGTCATCCTTCACTTTGATGCCAAACTCTTGAATGTAGGGATCCAGGTTGAAGTTGGCATTCTTCATCTGAGGGCAACAGCACAAACACCAAGTCAGCAAGTAACTGGCATGACAAATGTGGTCTGAAGGGATTTGTTTACTTCTGACTGCAAAAAGCCCAAAAGAATTATAGTTCTTATAAGAGAAACCCTCATTTTCTTAAGCTCAACCCTAAGCTTAGAACCCCCAAAGACTTAATTGGCATAAATCAGCTTCAGTATTGGCTGATTCATGCCAATTAAGTCAGTTATTAGGGAGCCATTACTGGGGACCAACAATGCATGCAAGTCTAGCAACAGTATTTTTTTTATGACATTTTTTAATCAGTGTCACTGAATGACAACAAACAAGCTCTTCATTCACAGCCCAATGCTCCGAGTATGATTCATCATGTAAAACATACACAGGTGTTTTAATGACAGACACATTTGTCGATTGCAGTCAGTCAAGTGTGAGTAGGTGTAGGAATTAGAAAACCTCACATCTAAAATTTCAGTGAGACATGGCATGATTACTTCCTACCAAAACACACCGAGACTCCACACAACTGACCATGTGATTCAAAGCTAATTACCTGAGTCTTTAGACGACAATTTTCATGTGTCTACACAGACTATTTAACCCTATCATTATCATTTCATGGCAAAATCTCATACATATAATCAACACATGAACTTTAACCATGATTTACACATACTTTATGTGTATTTGTTTTTATGTGTTTACTGTAAACCTTAAAGTGTAAAAATCTATTTTTTTTGTGCTTGTCAATTAAGTGAGAGGGAATAAATGAAAACAGCAGGTGGCAATTTTTACTGCAGTACAGCTCCCAACCACTAAGTGTCAGCACTCACCAGCCTGCTGATCTCCTCCTGTCTGTCTGGTGCAGAACGGGCTGTGGCTTTGATCATGGTGGAGGTCTGATTATCAGTCAGTTTCTTGATGCAGCGTTGGCCTGCTACTATGTTACACACCTGTCCATAAAGGCAAAAACAAAACAAAAGCGTTGCTTCAGATTCACCAAAAAAAATGCAGAACAGATAAATCCTCTCTGTTAGAGGGGTTCTACGTAGTATTGGCTGTTATTGGACTCTGGACATGGCTCACCTCCAGGGGCAGGTAGGTGTGCTTTTGCTCCTGCCCCACTTGCAGGCAGGGCAGGTGAGGGTACTTGAGCTGCAGATTGTACTTCTGCTTGAAATACTGTGCTACCGTACACTCCACCGTCTGCCCACTCTCCAGCTGTAGGGGGAAGCTGGAGGAGGGGAAAGAAACAACATTAACAAAAGGAAACATCTGAAATCTGAGAGGGGGAAGGGAGAGCTATTCTCTAGTCTGTGTGGCACTGATCTGATAGGTGTTTATGAATGGTAAGTGCCATTTTCATAAAGGTTTAAGACCCTGGGCTGACAATTTACAACAGGACAAAAGGCACTTTTATTAGAGTAATAAAATTCACACAAATGCGATTTGGAACTTTGAAAGAACCTCAACAATTGTCAGCAAAGAGACAGAGACGAAGCTTTTTGCATCATTTTTCATTATTGGATTCTCTATCAGCAGAAAAGAACAATTATAATGGATATAATTGGAATGGAAATTATCTGTAAAAAACAGATTACCTTTCAATTTAGAAGATAATTCCATATAAACTTTTGGGGCTATATCCTCTTAATCTCTATTTCTGGCTGAGAGGATATCTTTGTCTGAAGGTGACAGAGCTCAAAAAATGAAGAGATATGAGCAGAGGGTCACTCACGTCTGATGGCTGGCGGGGCGACGTGTGACGTTGCAGACCCGGTACTTCCTCTTCATCTGACCACAGTGGGTTACCTCCACCTTCAGACCTGCAAATCAGTCACCAATGACAAGATCATACACAAACAAGTGCGTGCACGCACACACACGCACACACACATGCACACACACACGCACACAAAGACCATCTTCTAGCTGCTTCAGCTCTAGAGATAGAGTACGTCATGACTAACAACTCCCCTTAGCCATGGTAAAGCCAGCATTATCCACAGCCTATTGTGGCTTATTGCGTACTAGTATAACAGGTTTTCTTGAATAACTACTGTGCTTTATCTTAAAGTACCATGACACCTGGTTATATACCTTTGCTAGTAAAGTCAGCTAAACGCATGAGATAAAAGAGCTACTCATTTTTATGAGGAGTCTCCCATATAGCCCAGCGAGCAAACACTCAAATGAAAATGTATATCTGTACTCCAACCTCTTTGCTAAACAATTATGGAATGTTGAGAGTAAATTTAGATAATGTTTTATCTTTTGAAACTTGGAATGGCTGCACAGCCAGTGATGGTAACAAATTTGGCCTCAGCCACAGAATAATTTGCTGAAACATGAAATAAAGATGGAGGTTTATTTTATCAACAGAATTCCTGCAGTTGTAGTCTATTTCCAGTGATGAAAATAGACATTGGTTTTCCATGCTGCTGTGCATTACCAGAGATAGGCATCCTGGTTTTAAAACCAGCTGATCATAATTAGCAGAACACTTATCAGGTATGCATTAGTTTATTCATGTAGTCAATACAGAACAGCTGGTTGGAGTCAATTTGTTGTAACTATGAAAATATTGTAAAGGCTGTGCACCCAAACCACACATAGAACATGCAAACACCATATCCACCAAAGGATAGCCTACATCTAGAAATAAAGGCCTGTCTGTAATACAAGCCTACCTAAAATAAAAGTCTGTGTCTGGTGCAGCTGAAGTAAATAAAGGGGCCGGCCATTATTTATGGTATTACGCCCCATTTTAGTGGTTTGGGGCTTTAATCAGAATCTGAATTGGAGTGCTCCACTTAAGTTGTGATGAGCGATGGCCTCTCTCCTCCCAGGGAGGAGAACATTTGCTTGCTTGGGAGAGCAGCTGGTGGATCTTCATGCGAAGGCAAGCTGTCCTACCCTTGATGTAATCACTGTTAAGAAATCTATGTTGCTGTTCTGTTACAATTTGCCTGAGCAAAGTGTGGCATCATAATTACCATCAAGATGCCCACCTTTGATTTCCTTGGTGAAGCGGACTCTCTGAGAATCGGTCAGGGTCTTGGGCTGCTCGTCGATGTTACGGATGTCCAGGACCTCACACATGAACTCAATTACGGGCTGTGCTTTGTAGAAGGCTGTGGCTGACACTGTACCGGGGAGGAGGAGAAACAGAATAACTCAACAACAATGTCTTTTGAGATGTACTCCTACTGGCTATAGTGTCATGAACAGAGTTGAATTACACATTCTATCTGACTTTTCAGAATTTCATCATTCAACAACCTTGCAACAGGGTTTTCTAATTGCCCACTATGTAAATATACTGGTAAGGGATTTCCAACGCCCTCTGATTCTTAAGCCTCACTCCACTCCACTCACTCACCGTCTATGTTGAGCATCATTTTCCACATGGCTGGCCTGACGGACTGATGGAAGCCGAACCACACCTCCCTGCCCCCGCCCAGGGGGTGGTAGTACCCTTCTGGGGGCGAGAAGAAAGAGCGCCCCACTGGGGTGTACCTTTAGGAGAGGGAAAGAAGGCTTGGCTTTTGGACTGGACAGGGTCACACCCTGCTCTGGCAGCACTTGTAAGTCATTCCACCACTATAGTGCTACACACAATGAGTTATTTGGTAGATCTGATGTCTGCATTACTGTTGGGAGGCTGTAGGAGGTAAGGCTTCAGTGCCAAATGTGTGCACGGCACATGACAATAATAAATGAGAAAAAAAAAATTACAGTATTGTTTGGCATTAGACACTTTTAAATTGAGAGCAGGGCCCATATTCATAAAGAATTGTATCTTAGTGCTAAGAGAACTCCTAAATTGCCCTAAACGTTGCTACTAGTTTCTTAAAACCTATTCTCAAAGCTGCTAGGAAAAATGACGACTCCTTGGAGAAGATAAACACTCATGCTTGGTCTCATGCTTGAGCCTGCTTGCATTTACATCCATCATTGGCTGATGAGTGATAGATCTATGTGCTGCGCTATGGTGCTGCACTGCTGTGGGAGTGAGTGACAACGAAGATCACAGACTTCAAATGAAACGGTAGCGGCATACACCTTGGATTGAGAAAGTATCTATGCAACATTTTTTAAATGCATTTATGATTACACATTTGCATAAGTAAGAAGAAGACTGATTGAGTTTGATTATGAATAAAGTGCACATTTACTTTGACAAGGGTTTTGGTGGTGTTACTGCAGTCCTTTCGAAGATGCATATTTAGTCCTTGATGAGAGATGGCTCAAATGCGTGATTCCGCATGCACTATATACAAACTGCTGCCTTCAGATGTTTTATGAATTGGTCTTAGTGAGTTAGGAGCCCTCTGGGCTACTTCTAAGCTGTCCCAGACTTAGGTGCTCTTTTTGCACTAAATTTCTTTGTGATTTACTCTTGGTCAAAAAAATTGTTGTAACAGTTGTAAATTTAGAGTCCTAAATTTACAACTGTCACAACCATTATTTTCTCCTAAAGTTTTTCCTGAGTTTCTCTGATATTCATTAGGAGCTACTTTTAGCTTTAAGATCCTTTTCGAATATGGCCCCTGGATAGTATGTAAGTACACACCGTGTTGACAGCCTGAGCTTATGATGTCTAGATGCACAGTGTGCATCAGAGTGAATGAGAGAGCAAAAAGAAAGGCAGAGAGAGTTGGGAGACAGAGAGGAAAATGTCTGCGTGTGTGGGGCGTGTGTGTGTGTGTGTTGAGAGAGGATGGGAGATACCTCATGGAGGCCAGGTGTCTCATGGCCACGTCCAATGCCTGAACCGAGTCCAGGGGCACCTGCAGCCGCCCGCTGACTAGCGTCTCCTGCAGGAGGCGCCATGACACTTTGGCCAGCCAGCGGATGGACACCTTAAAGATACGGTCCTTCCCCTCACCTGGGATGGTCACTTCAAAGTCCACCTGGCAGAATTGGGGTGGTGGGGGAGGGGTTGAAGAACAAGAAGAGATACAAAATGAACAGAGAACAGGTGCTCATACGCCATTGTACACAACAGAGACACGGTGCACTGACAGATAGTGTGAGGTAGTTAAAAGAGAATAAAGAAAAAGGGGTTGCTGGAGACAGAGAAAGAGAGAGTGAGAGAGAGACATTTTATCAGTGCTGGCCTTGCGTACACATGGCACTGCCGTTGTTGGTGCCCTAAAACAATATTTTTTTGAGACTGGTCCCAGAGTGGAAAAATTTCACAACGCCGAAGTCGCCATGTGGAGGTGGCAACAATGACCACATAACTCCTGCTCCACCCCAACCTGTGTGGCAAGCATCCCAAAACACAGCGTCTGTCAGAAAGTTTGGCAAATTATGAGAAAGTGCCTTTTCCTCCCCGGGATCAGTAGTGGGCTATAAACCTTTGCTGCAAACATTGCCTATTTCCCACTAGCACAGAAATTTAATGTTAGCTCTGTGGAACTTGCTCTACCTAAACTACTACATCAAGTAACTAACATGTTCACAAACAGGCCTCACAAACCTTCAGCTTGAAAGTTTATTAGTCTTAAAAATGGCATGTTAATAGAATGGAACGTCCAAACAAACTTTCCCAATGTAGGCTGAACTTCCATATTTGCTGTGTTTATTGTAATTTCTTCATGTTAATGTTTTACCGCTGACCTCTACATGGCAAACGTGCCACCTACTGTTCCACGTTTTCCCGTTCTGGAAACAATGTGTGTGGAGGCTTTTTGAAGCCACAAAGAAAAAAATACTGCCACAGTTTCCATGTGTACGCACTCCAAGAATGAAATGAGATAAAGAATAAAGAAAAGCAAGTAAAAGAAAGGGAAGAAAAAAAAAGACACACTAAGTGTGTTAAGTGTTGCCCCTGTTGTCTCTGCCTACCTTCTCGCTCCCAATAGGCAGAGCTAGCACGGTGTAGATGTTCTTCTTGCCGTCGTACACTGGCTTACGGTCTCCAAAGAGTTGGGGCTTGAAGTGCTGCACCATGTACTCCACTACCTCCCTGTGGGGACAGAATCAGAGCCGTGTCAGACGCAACCCCCTCACACACACACGCCCCATGGAACATGATCTGCCTAGCAGCACACAGGGACGCAGCTATTGTGGTGGTGGTGGTTAGCCAGACTAGCGCCACCTAGTAATTGCTACAGCACTCTTTATGGGTACTCTGCAAAGGCTTTGGTTTCCACAACTAGCATCCAATCAGGGAAACTGAAGGCACAAAAAGATGGATATAAAGTTAGATTTAAATAGATTTAAAGTTCAATCAAAGTGCCCTCCAACCACAAAGTAAACATATGCTTACAGATAATAGAGAATCAGTCTTACTGGCCAAATCTTTTTACACACACAAGGAATTTGGTTTCTGCATTTGTCCCAATGGTGAATTAGTGAAACACACAGCAGGGCAGTGGGCTGCCTGCTACACTTGGAGAGCAGTTCCAAGCCCAAAAGTTCCAAGCGCAAAGCCCTAACCAGTAAGTCACGGCTGCCCCCAATTATCAGACTCGGTTGTAGCAAAGTGGCAGTCTGGTCTACCAGGCTAGATGGTAGTGGCCAGGGGTTCAGAGTCCCCCCCCCCACCCAAAGCTATTATACTGGCTTTTCTGCTCACATAAATCCACTGCAGAGACTTGCCATGCAAAGTGTATTGATTCACTGGAGTATTCAGAGAAGCCAGTAAGAGAAATTTTATGGCTATTGATCAAATCCCACTGTTTATCTCTGCAGTACAACACCCAGCAATGAAGCTGTGGTGTGAACACTAAAACAGAACATATATGGGATGCTCTACTTGGAGAGGACGCATCAAGATGTCTGGATCAGAACAGAAACGATTTTGAAATTGCACATTAACATTAGAAATGTACTATATTATCGTAGTGACATTAGTGTGGGCATTATCAGCATCAGCAGAAAAACAAAACCCTGCAGATATTTCTGGCATAGAATTCAGCAAGGCTAACATTTACACTAGATGTTTAAATTTTAAAAGAGCATCATATAGGTTTGTAGACTGGTGCACCTTTGTGCAAAGAGTCCAGACACTCTCAATAGGCATACTTTTACTTTGAGGTGGATGGGCACTTGGTTTGAACCTCTACTGGTTCTGCCTTGATTTCTGCTTACCAACTGGATGCTAAGAAATGTAGTCAAGGAAACTGACACCTTTGGAGAGTACACTGACTAGTACTATAGTCAAATGCAATAGTGAGCAGGGGACTAGCCAGGCTTAATCTAAAGATCTAAATTTTAATATTAAAGCATCTACATAATCTTTAAGTAAAAATTTAAACATATATATATGATATCAGCAATCAGCAAAAATTGTTTTGATAAAACCTTGGCATGTCAAATGAAATATTGATTATGTGCATCCCTATTAACACGAAACCTAACGGGAGGTTCCCTGAGACATTAAATCCATAAACAGCTTGTCTTATCTTATCTGAGGCTGATCAAGCAGTTTAGTTTGTTGTGTGATCTGTTTTGTCAAGCTCTAACATAACCACCTGTCATTAGTTTTCTGAATCACTTCTCAAGTTGCCCAGAGGGTGGCGGTCTTCCAAATGAATCTCTGTCACCCGGCAATTTGGTAACCTTCACCCTTAAGACATTAAAGGTTGCCAGGGAGAGACTACTGGAACTGCCTTCCACCCTACCTAAACTCCTTCAGGTTTAGGCTAGGACTACACCAGAAGCATAGCTGAAGTATTCTGTTCTCACAGCTAGAGAACAGTTTAAGACGACAGGCCTCATTATTATTATTATCATTATTATTGTTATTATTTTTAATGTGCACTGTGCTCTGGGATATTGTGTAGCCAGTTCCTTTACAGCAGGAACGAGAACTGCTGCAGCATACGCAGTGTGAACACAACACTTCAGTAACACACACTCGCCGTAGTCTCCTTCTTACACTCCCATCTCATCCACTATATTCCACCACATCTGGCTGACCTGCACCTGTAATCCTATACACACTTCAAATACAGTGTCTATGTATTAATATCACTCAGTCTCTAGAGCACAATTAAGTTGCAGTTGAAGGAATTGTTGAAAGTGCTTTAAATTCCCAGCTAAATAGCATCAGTTATGCTTGTCTGGGACTAACCTTAATCCAAAATCAAGTCTACAGCTGTTTAATGTGAACTGCAATACACAGCATGTGAACGGGGGCGACCACAGTAACACACAACTATAATTGGCCATGGCATTCTAGGGTGTCAGGCTTATAACCGAAGGGTTGGTGGTTCAATCCCTGACCAGTGGACCATGGCTGAAGTGCCCTTGAGCAAGGCACCCAACCCCTGCCTTCTCCCCAGGGGCAGCTATAGCAGAAAGTCAGCTGCTCTACTGGTTAGTATGTACTTCACTTTACTGAGTGCGTTTCACTAATTATGACTGGGTTAAACGAAGACCACAATTTCCCTCACGGGATCAAAAGAGTATAGAAGATGAAGATGATGATTTCTTCTTCTTCTTCTTATTATTATTATTATTATGATTATTACTACTACTACAATAGCCTGACTAGACCAGGGGCCTGTACTACTAATCAAGGTTAATGGTTAACCAGGGTAGCTTTGTGAGTTACCACTGATGTCTAAAAGAACCCTCCATTGAGCATCATTTGTTTCGGTTACTCCAGAAATTCCCAGTTCAGTCAGTAACCTGGCTTCGCAGTATACCCCCTGATTTCAGAGTTTGAGTCCTGTTCAAAAACACACCCTGCCAACAAAATGGCCAGTCCAGCCATACGCTCCTCCCCTCTCTCTCTTAAACACACAAACACAGCCCACAGCCAACATATACTGCCATATAAAGCCAGGGTACTCATTGGTTAAACAATTGAGTTTTATTTATTTTTAATTTGTTTAACTATACTCTCATTCCAGCGTAATAATCAACCAGAGCTAGTGGTTCATGGCACAGATCAAGTAGTCCAAGCCAGTTCCTTGATCATTACACCAGAACAAGAGTATGGTTCCATGACATATGGGTTTAGAAAAACGTCACATTTCATTTTACATCGGTCTACACCTTATAAATACAGAAGAGTCAAGTTTTAAATAAATATCAGAATTATGTGGACACTTTTTAAAAAGATGTTAAAGGGTGGCAACCAAAGGATTCAATGATATATTCTAACCTGAAGCAAAAAAAATACTACCGTCAGACTGAGACAACGGCTGGCGTATACCTTTAATCAAATCAAGCGTGTTACTCTTTGAAGAAATCCTGCCTCTGTTTAGAATAATTGACCACAGATTTGGGGCCACAGTAAATATGCCTTGCATGGCATGTAGCTGACCTGAAGCGACCCAGCTAGGTACTAGGCCTGTGTGACGAATGGGAGAATCACAAGCGGGACCAAAGAAAACAAGATACTGATGGAAGCTCCCTGCTCTGACTTGTTATCGAGAGCGGGCGATCTCAAGGGACGGTGATCTCAAAATGAAAGCAAAACAAGCCAAGTAGATACCTCATCATCTCAGAATTCGGTCAAGTTTGTGCTGTTTATACTCTACAAGAGACCTGGGGTGAAAGAAAGGCACTCAACTGACCAGGCCTCTATTAGGAGCTAAGGTACAGAAGTACAAATGTGAGGTAGTTTAAACATCATGGACTGCTCTATCAGTTCACAATTATTCAAAAGCAATTTGAGAGTTACTGAAAGGGTGTTGTTCTTTCAGCAACAGTAGACAAAAGTGACGTGGGACACACTGGCAAGGCACTCGCTGTGTGAATGGCCTGGACTGCCAAGACAGCTACCTGTTGACTCTGCGGGGGCACTTGTCAGGCTTGATGTCCACCTCGTAGTGGTAGACGTCCATCTTCGGGATCTCCACCTCAAAGTAGTTGGCCAGCAGCTTGATGGGCTTGCCCACTGTGCCCATCCCTGGACGACGCGGGGCCTGAAACACCTGCTGCAGGGGTGGGGGGAACGGCCCCATGGGCACTACAGACAGGCAGGCAGGAAGGAAGAAGGGAGCAGACAAGGAAAGGCAGAGAAAACACAACAGACCAGAAAGAGGAGAAAGAGGGAGGGAGAGAGGAGGGAGGGAGAGTGGGCAGCAGGGGGATGGATCATGAGTGTAGATAACATGTTAAAAGGATGTGATAAAAGGATGAGATGCAAAACAAACAAATTTAGTTGAGAGAATCAGGAAATAATGACGAGATGAGAAGCGAAAGAGAAAGGGATTGTAGGTGGCACAAACATTAAAGATTTTTTTTTGAAAATAAGAAAAAGAACAGGAATATTGGGAGCAAAAGAAAAGGGGTGTTGTAGGGGTGTGTGTCAGCCGAACAGAGACAGAGCCATGTGGAGATAGGGAGGAAGAGAATGGATGGTGGCATTGACACGAGGGGGGGCAGGGAGACAACATCAGGATTAAGAGTGGTAGAGTGTGAGAGGAGAGGAGGACATGAATGAACGAGGGACAAAAGAGGGTGAACAAAGACAACAGAGTAGTCAACAGGACAGAGGGGGAGGGAAAAATTGGGAGAGAAACAGACGGATTTAGTATCACATTCAGTATTATACTCTTCACTTTTCACTTCCTGACTTTTAAAAATGTTCAACCCGTTCTGGTGAAATTATTATATTTATATATAATTTTGTATAATTAAAATATTATAGACAAACAACTGAAACTATGAGCAGAAATAAAGCTCTTCACTACCAACTAATAAACAACTGGTGAAAAATGTCCACATTACAAATTGAGTGTTCTCAAGCAGCCCCATCAAGCAGCCCCCATGTAAAGGCCTTGTTTATGCAAAACAGTAAAAAACAATATGGAGACAGAGCCTCCTTTCATGTTGATTTTGTCCATTTACTTCTTATTGCGGATACAGAAGAAACAGATCAACGGCTCAAACTGCTATATCCTTCTACACATGAAAGGGCAAACAGACTAAGCTGTATGCAACAACTCATCCAACAGATGTGGCGGAATGCACTTTTACCAGCCAATGATGTTATATTTTCAGTGCAGTGTTGATAATGTTGCTGTTCTACAATAGACAATTAAGACATGGGGAGGGAGTAACATCTTTTGGCAGCCACGGGGGCTGATAAACTCTTTGATTAAAGGATAAATGTTGGTCATTCTTCTTACTTACACACACTCTAATGTATTTATGTAATGATAGAGAGAGAGGTGGGGGAGAAGGGAGGCAAAAAGGCCTGAAGGGTACAAGGAGGCCTAAGTGGAGATCTGTCGCTTCAGAGGGGCCCCTGGCCTAACCCCTCCATCCTGGGAGAACCCTCCCTCCATCACAACAAAGACCCCAGCTGCCCTCTGTCTCCATCAGAAAACAGGGAGGGAGGGACAGAGAGAGAGAGAGGGAGAGAGAAAAAGACAGAGAGACAGGAGCGAGAGAGAGAGAGAAAGGGGGTAGAGGGAGGAAGACTGAACAAGAGATAGGCTAGCAAGACAGGGAAGGAGTTCTGCCCCACACCTCCCCATCTCCACCAACACAAATACGAGGGCCCCCCAAAGCATTCCCAGGCTCACCATGACGACTCCGCAGCAACACGCATTGTCATGGAGATAAGGAAACCTGTGTGTGAGTGCAAGAGGGTGCGTGTATGTGCGTGCATGAGACACAGATAGAGTGTGAGTGCATGTGTGTGCATAACTGTGTGCGTGTGTGTGTGTGTGTTGAAATAGGGGTTGGGGAGAATGGGGGGAGTGCTTCAGTGTTGGGCCTTATTCATCCTGCAGCAGGCGTGACTGAGCCACTCCCCACACCACGGGAGCCCCCCCTGGCACATCAATCTCCCAATCTTCCCAACAGACCCCCATTCACAAGCCCAATCAGAGACCATTTAAAGGCCTAGCCATTCAAGGCCACTGCACAGTCCACCAAAACAACTTCAATCCATGCCCCCCCCCACCACCACCAAAGCACCTACACACATACACAGCACTATGGCTGCAACCACCACATTAGCCCAGCAAAGATAAGAGATCAAGGTTATCGGGTTATAAGAACCAACAGGGCAATTTCATGGCATCACATTTTATTAGGCAGTAACAGTTACTTCACAAGATATAATTTCTGAATGGTGTCAGCTATGCGGTACTGCCTTTGGGGAGCAGTGATCAAGGAACAGATACCAATCTCTATAATGTTGTACTGTGATGCACTAGAAAAGAATGAGGACACAGTAATCCAATATACATGTTGGAAATACCACATATTGGCCTCAACCATAGTGCACTGAACAAACAACTTTTCACAACAAAGGCTAATCTATCCTGCCTGTTAGCATGTTTACCTGGCAATATGTGCTGACAGTAGCCAGTTATGGATGCATCGCACTGATTTAACCTTAGTCATTTAATCTGCCCAACTCCCTGTTGTTTTTTTTCCTTTTTCCTCTTCTCCCTCTCAAAGACACACACACACACAAACACATCATACTTTCACGCAACAACAGCAGATGGTTAGAAAGCAGCAGCCAGGGCTCAAGCACAAGTGAACAATAGCCGCACCCTCACACAGACAGACTAACAGAGGGAGCCAGCAGCCAGAACCAGAGCAACAGGGAGGGGAAGCAGGCTGCCGATTCAGAACCTGAAATCTGGTAGCGCCCACCTGGTTGTGCCTGGCATCAGGATCTCCAGCTGTCTCACTGTAGGCAAAAAATACTGCATGTGTGTGGACGGGAGAGCTTGTTGAGCAAGTGTGTACTTCGTTGAGCAAGAGTGTAGATTCCCTGCTAAAGGCACCACCTGGCAACCCCCTTCCCATTCTTTCAGCCTCTGACCTCTGGCAGATTGTTCTGTCCCTTTATTTGGGACGGTCATTCTGTGGTAACCATGGTGACCTCTATTAAGAATTCTGGCCCCACTTGCCTTCCTTAAGCTACTACGTGGATTCTAGTCATCTAGGCTACATCCTAAATCCTGCTGAGGATTCAGATCAAGAGCACAGTAAAAGAAAACATCTCAGTGGTCACATTTTAAAAATTGAATTTGACACAAACAACAACCCAATTGAGCACTGTTCATATTTGCTGCTATACAGAACACAGCAGATACATAACACAGATACATAAAGACAAGATTGTACAGATACATAAGACAGATATAAAAGACAAGATTCATTTTCATTCGTTCAGAGCCTTTTGACTACCTTTACAAATAAAGCCAAACAGAAAGGAGTGTAACTGACCCCAAAAGATGCCTTCAAGCAACAGCAAGAATGAGAAACATCCTCTATG
Source organism: Tenualosa thibaudeaui (assembly GCA_027481765.1). NCBI lineage: Eukaryota > Metazoa > Chordata > Actinopteri > Clupeiformes > Clupeidae > Tenualosa > Tenualosa thibaudeaui. The sequence continues at coordinate 14,098,480 of JAIFZK010000015.1, read as the reverse complement.
TGTTAATTGGTGATAGTAATTTTTAGGTTACTTCAGTAAGATAGGAGACCAGACCACACTTGGACGTTGAATCAGGAATAGATTTATTACGCCATGCACTGCAAGACTCAGAGTGGCATAAAGCATCATGTCAGTCATACAATACATGCCCGGCCCAGCTACTGGGTCAGAACAACTCCAGATAACCCACTTAATGACAGGACCAGCTAGGCATGGCCTTCAGGAAGGAACATCAGATCAGAATTAAGTACACTCTCTAATGACGACAATGAACCCCACACCAGTAATGAGTACAATAGAAATTCATGGCACCATACCCCACATATTAGGCACATGACAATCAAATCATACAAACAATAAATGGAAAAATACAAATGTCACCATGCCCTAATTGACATACTTACAAAAAGTATAGAATATTAAATGGTAATGAACATATTCAGTTTTGCCACTCTCTCACTGGCAAGAGGCTCCCTTTCAGCTCTTACTATTTCTTGTCATGATAACCCAGCATGCCACTTTTCTGCATGTGTTAGGCCTAGGCCTATGCTAGGCTCTAGACTAAGGCAGAAGCAGATGAAATTCAGTGTCTGTTCTGTGTTGTGTTCTGTGGCAAACTGTGCTGTGTAGACAGTACTGCATTGAGTTTGTATGCAGTAGGGTGTTTGAATGCTCAGGGTGATGTTCAGGCTGTTCAGTGTTTGAATGCTCAGGGTGCACACCAGTATCCTGAGCTGATATCACTTCTTAGAACGCTCTTATTTGGTTTCCTGGACAATTTCATTTCATTTAGTTTAGACTTTCCTCGTCTGATGCCAAGGCATGTCTGAGGCATGTAATAGGTCGGGCAACACCTATAGCAGAGCCTTACCTGTGTATAGGCTAATTCAATATTTGGCTACATAGTTGATTGATTCACAGAAATATGGAAGACAGCAAAAACGTACAGATTGCTGTATAGGCCTACTAGTTTGCTAGTGGATTAACACCTCTGATTTAGACACTGTCCAGAGGCAAACACCTCCTTGGATATCTAACCACACTGCTTTGTTGAAGAGAGGAAAATCTGTGTGAAGATGTGAAGAGTGTAATTTCCTTTCAGTTTATTAATGAACTTCTATAAGGACCACCCTGTAGTCAGAGCAGTCATGGAGCATCAAAACAAACTTAAAAAAAGTTTAAGTGGTCCAAATGAAGGGTGGAGGAAAAAAAACACTAAGCTATTTGGGGGCAAGGGTAAAGCACTTTACACAGTGTCTGTCAACAATTTATTTGTAGGATATGTGTACAAAGCCAGCAGCATAACGCTGACAAATTGGTTGGTCAACACTCCTCACTCCATCAGTTGTAACTAGTTGGAAATCAAGTGAGTGGGTTGGTTAAAACAGAAGTGACAGTTTTTTTTTCCATGGGTCTCTACTGGTTTTGCCCTTCATAGAAACAAAGTAAAAAACTGTACTAAGCCATTCACCTGGTATTATTTTCACACAAATGGCGCTGACAAACGTATTAATACTAAATATTGACCAGTGTCAGTTTCTTACAACATGCAGAACACAAATTTACTTTACACCGACTTTCCTTGTCAGCTATCTTAGAAATGTTTGTTGTTGTGTTCGTGGTCAATTATTTATGTCACTGCAGTCATTACATAATCCCTCCACAGACACGAATGAAAAGGTACATTCAAATGGGGTGTTAATTGCACTCACTGTTTCTACCAGTTCAATATTATGTCAAAACTACTCTATGGGGTCGGGTCTTTGCGCGCGTGGTTTTTCAGGGAGGTCCCTGGGTGCGTCCAGCTGCTTTGGTGGAAGGCGGGCTTTACCTCGACTATCTACGGTTAACGATTCCCACGACCTCCTGCCCCCGCCCCTGACCTCGAGCATTATCAATGCACACGGCAGCCTCACTTCACTAGCTGTCTCTGTCTTTCTCTTTATATATATATATATATATATATATATATATATATATATATATATATATATATATATATTACACACACACACACACACACACATATATACATACATACTTACATATACACACACACATGAATATTAACGCTGGTCTGCAACAAAATGAAAATGAAACGTGTTACCTGGAACAGTGATGCACCGTCGAAACACGACGCATCATAACCTAATATTAACTAATGTTACTTGGTTAGTCTAAAGCAGTCATAGTAGCACAGTTTTCCCGTTATGATCATAATTCACCTGGAGAGACTGTCTCTAACGAACAGAAATGACAGCGTAGAAAAACCTACCAGCGCCAGATGGTCCCGGCTCCATCCCATCCACTTAGCCGCGAGGGTTCAAAACAGTCCAAAGCTATATCGCCACAACGCCGGCCGCGTCAGGCTGGAAGCGCTTCAGACTTCCAGCCTCCTCCTTTCGGCGTTCAACCTTTTCCTTCCTCGGTAACCCCCCGCCCCCTGCCCCTGCTGGAACCCCCAGACCCGCAGTTGTAGCTAACGACAATAGCTCCCTTGCTGGTCTCCTCAAGCAGCGCTCTGGCAAAAGCACCGACGATCTCCTTTCAATCTTCAAATCCACACTTACGGAAAGGTCCTGATTTGGATTGCCTATTCAAGATACCCGCGACGCTGTTTGGTGCTCCTGTCTGTTATATTCCTGCTCACCGTTCAAACAGGATTCTCCAGTGGAACAAAAACGGCCAGCCCTTCGCCCCCGATTTCCAACACAGCCCCCCTCTTCATCGTTTCTGCAGGCATCTCAATGTTTAAATATGAAAGCGGCACTTAATAGCTATCGCCCTCTGGAGGTTGGCGGACTAATTCACTTTGGGCACCTCGGAAAGTTCCATGAAAAATCCACGCACCAGTAGTGAAAAAAAAAAACATTAGCAGCAATAGTAGTACTACTACTAGCTACTTTAGCCTATTTATGTTGAAAATCATATGTTGTTCTAAGTCAATTTAGCCCATAAACATATTTTAAACAACAAATTGCCACTTCATCGGTACGCCTAATTGCTATGTCCATGCATTTTCAGCAAACAAGCTAATTTAATTTGAGCAAACTTGATAATTAATTGCAAGTGATGGCAGGTTGACGTTTTGGACTTGGAGTCTGATTTTGCACAACATAAAGCACAGTCAATAATGCTGGAGAAAAGAATGTTTTTCTATGTTTGAGTTTATGGTAAATTGTTCTCACAGACACTTGTCATACACAGCCCATAAGCCATTGAACCAAGGACTGATCAAAACCAAAGATTGCTCACTCCTGAGGAAACTTTGTGTTATAACTGTGAATTGATGCACTTAGTTTTTTTCTTGGAGTCATCCTATGGTTTAAATTGAATGTTGCTGGATGTTTCCAAAAAACGTAGCATAGCATCACTGACGTTTCAATCACAAATATATGATGGGGGGATAAGTAGTGCATTAATCGCCAGTGGCCCAAGCATAAACATAGAGGAAACAGAGAGAGAGAGTTTGATGCCCTAAAGACTTTTTAACTACTATAATGGGCTCTCTGTATGGCCAACATAAAATCCCAGAAGGACTTTAATTCAGGATGGTTCCTCTTTTCCCGTAATTAGATTTTACATTGGTAAAAAATTGGGCAATGATACACCCTGAACTGGCAAGGAACATGGAATGCTTATTAGTAAACTAACTATAACTAATACTTTTGTTTAATATTAATCTAGCCTACCATACTTCACAAAAATAGACATTCACGAAGAGTGACCATCCTGAACGAAAGTCCGGGACTTTACATATGCCGTGCACAGAGCTCATTGAAGTTACATCATGGAAAAATTGGAACTCTGAGGCCAGAGCCAGTTAACAGTTAACTTGTTGAAAGTCAACAATCTCTTGTTACATGTCTGCTACAGTGGGATGTAGCCACAGGTCGACTGCTGCAGATAAATTGTTTCAGAGATGGAAGTTCTCTAAAGTGGCCAAACCACACATTATCCATTGCACCAAAGTATGTGTGTAACCTGCATGTAATCTGATAAGAGTATAATATTAAATGATTCACAATAAAAATACAGTAGACCTTTGTGACCTATTTCGGGGATTAAATGGACAATCTCCCCAATATGATACTGCACATGCCTGGGCTCAAACAAGCACAAACAGTCCACTCAGTCCACTCATCGACTCCATCACAGAAGTGTTACCAGGGTGTCTTCTAGTTCTAATTTATACTCTTAGTCAGGGAATGAGACTGCCGTAAAACTGCACAGACAGCCTCGACGTCGGATGTCTGATAGTGTCAGGCCTGTCAATGAGTGTCTTTGGGCCAAATTTCTGTAGCTTGCACGTAAAAGCAGATTGGTTGTGGGTTTGAGTCCCACCAGAATTGTGCATTTTTGCAGGACATTTTTTGCATTTCTCTCAAGTGGCAGGCAAAAGGCCTTGAGGCACAGCAAGTACCAGCTTCTTGCAGAGACAAAAGGGGCTTCCAGATGGTGCCGACTAGAACTGGACGGCCTCAGTCCCCCTGACAACTGCATTTGCTCTCTGTGGCTCTACAGAATGCTCTCTGTCAGAGGAGTGCTCTGGCACTGGAATGAGCTCCCTATCTCCTACCATTCCAAGCTTATGACATTGAAGAATGTATGCAAGTCTAGGATAAACACTAAGAAGACACCTCCAAGTTGATACTGGCCCGCCAAGCACCTGCATCACCAGGTTCTGTGGCACAGTGAATAGTGCATTGGTCTACTAGTTAGCCATAGAAGCTATTCAAAGGTTGTTGGTTTGAGTTGAAAAAAGTGCACCAGCACTTTTGCAGGATGCAGACTGGCAGCATGCTCCCAAGACAGTGTGTGAAAGCTGCACAACAGCCAAGAATGAGAAGGCATTTTTTGCAATTCTCTCTAGTCAGGTGAAATGCCTTTTGACATTTACATACATTACATACATTTACATTTAACAGACCGTTGTGGCAGAATGCATTGTAAGTGCATTATTGGTATTCAGAAATTTAAGTCAGGAGATATTCTTGGAAGAGCTGGGTCTTCAAGAATTTCTTGAAGGTGGAGAGGGTATCTGTTGTTCTGGTAGTACTTGGAAGGTCATTCCACCAGCGTGCAACAACACATGAGAAGAGTCTGTGAGTGACCTGTGTGAGGTGTTGGCCGTGCTAGATAACATTCCTTGGAGGAGCAAAGTGGCCAACAAAGGGCTTTAAGAGATTATTAAGGTAGATGGGAGCAGATCCATCAATCACCCTGTAGGTCAACATCAGTGTTTTGTATTTGATGCGAGCAGCTAAGGGTAGCCAGTGGAGTTCAATGAACCAAGGTGTGACATACTCTTTTTGGCTGGTTGAAAACCAGACATGCAGCTGCATTCATCTGTAGTGGTCTCACAGCACAGGCTGGAAGTCCTGATAAGAGGGCATTGCAAAACTCAAGGCGAGAGATAACAAGGGTTTGTACCAGGAGCTGCAATGCGATCTGCAAAGGTCAACTGGTCGTCAATCATGACACCCAGGTTTCTTGCAACCTTGGTGGGAGCAACAGATAAAGAGTCTATCTTGATGCTGACATTGTGTGTATGTATGGTTTGCTTGGCTAGGAGGACCAGCAGTTCAGTTCTGGAGAGGTTTAGTTGGAGGTGAAGTTCTTTCATCCATGCAGATATGTCAGAAGACAATCAGAGATCCATGTTGGCATCATGGAGTAACCAGGAGTGCACTTTGCCATTGATGCCCATGGTTCTCAATTTGTCCAGTAAGATACAGTGGTTGACCGTGTCAAATGCTGCTGGTAGGCAGTGGTGGAAGAAGTACTCGAATTCAGTACTAAAGTAAAAATACATAACCAGCAAAATATGTAAGTAAAAGAGGAACTACAACTTCAACAATCCTACTTAAGTAAAAGTAATAAGTACTTGCTTTTAAATGTACTTAAAGTACAAAAGTAAAAGTACTGGTGCAATGTTATCTCTTAATGGTCTATATTTCAATTAAAAAAGGCCTATTGAATTAGCTCCCATATTAAATTTTTCCATGGAATGCTGATAACCAAAACTGCTTCCTGAAGGAAAGACAAAACATCAACCAATTCTGATTCAGATATTTTAATGATAGGCTGACTAGGAAAAAAAATGGGATGGTCAAAATATTTGACCCCTTACATGCAGTCAATAGTGTAAGTTTTTGGTCTCAAAATGGACAACAACCTGTCCATCTTCTAACTAGATAGGCTGGTCAGAGAGATCACCCTGTAAACACATCTAGTTGAGGCCCACACGGGCCTCACCTTGGCCAGGGGTGCATATTGCCAACATAGAAACTGCACCATTTTAAGTTGAAAGTGCAATAGTGCAGAGAAATTAAATTGTTAAGTGCATTCTCAAAGTTTACGCCAGGAGATATTCTTGGAAGAGCTGGGTCTTCACGAGTTTCTTGAAGGTGGAGAGGGTATCAGTTGATCTGGTAGTGTGGAGAAGTTTCTCAGAAAAACCCAAAGTAGCAGAGAAGTTTGTCTTGTTCAACCAAGTCTTTATTGTGTTCACCGAGAGAATGGCTATACATCGATGATCCTCCTCTAACCTTTTACCTTATCTGTCTACCTTAAATACTCCTAACAGTAGATGATGCAGCTGGAACAGAGCCAATCCTACACAAGATCTCAGTCTCTGTCCTTTTACGATGATGCTCCAAACATGGTTTCAACATGGTTTTCCAAAGAAGTCTACTGTCATGCACATAAATCTCTTGTACATTCTTTTTATAGCACACATTCTACTGCATGCACTATTCTATTCTTGTATACACTCAACACACATATATTACTTGTTCTTTCAGAAATTCCCACAGTAGCATTTGGGTTCATTCCACCAGCGCCAGGAACCAGATATGAGAAGAGAAGGCCAATAGTCACACAGGATAAACACATCAGGTAAGGTACATCATCCATAAAGAGACGCTAATTGATCTAGCAGGTAGCAAGCTGTAATTAGCAAGCATGACAGCTAACAAGAGTGATGCTAAGCCCAGAAAAAAAGGACTGTGGCCCAGACAAGGATGCTTCGAGTTTAAGTTCAAGTGTAGTAGCAGTGTAAGCAAAAAAGTGATTACCTAATTAAAATTAACAGGATGCATTTTAGTAGTGGAGTAAAAGTACAGATAATGGCTGCAAAATGTAGTGAAGTAAAAGTAATTATTTCTACTCAGAGGTTCGAGTGGTCCGCGAGTCACCCTGCTTTCCCTGTCTCAGTCGTGGGCCAAAGCCTCGTTAGCGCAGTAGGTAGCGCGTCAGTCTCATAATCTGAAGGTCGTGAGTTCGATCCTCACACGGGGCATGGAGCTTTTGGAGCTTTCAGGATGCGTTGCTGAGAAACGGCCAAGATGCGGGCAAAAGCTGTACGGCAAGCGCCAGCTCCTTGCAAAGACTCTCGACTGCAGGCAAGCTCAAGCGCTGCCAAAACACAGAATCGAACCGAGGACCTTTAGATCTTAAGTCTATCACTCTCCACACTGATCTACTTACCAGACCACTTCCCTCCTACCCTAGGCCCCCTTGGAATCTACATTGACCCGGCAATCTCTAAGTCACACATCAACCACGTCACCAAAACATCCTTCTTCCACCTCCGCAACATAGCACGCCTCCAACCCACTCTCTCCCCCTCAGCTGCAGAAACACTGATCCACGCCTTCATCACCTCCAGACTCAACTACTGCAATAGCATCTTGTTTGGCCTCCCCTCCACTGTTCTGCAAAAACTGCAATATGTTCAGAACTCTGCTGCCCGACTGCTCACTCGCTCTGCCTCCAGAGAACACATCACCCGCATCCTCCATCAACTTCACTGGCTTCCCATAAAACAACGCATACACTTCAAGATCCTCCTCATCACCTACAAAGCCCTCAACAACCTTGCACCCTCATACTTGACAGACCTCCTCCATCGCCACTCTCCAACCCGACGACTACGCTCTGCTGACGCCAACCTCCTCACTCCCATCACCAATACAAAATACCGCACTCTGGGTGACAGAGCCTTTGCCATTGCTGCCCCCACCCTCTGGAACTCCCTCCCCCTGGCCATCCGAAGCTCTGATACATTGCTGTCCTTCAAACACCATCTGAAAACCCACCGCTTCAAGACTGCATACAACTGCTGACATACCATCTCCCTGCACCACCCACCCTCCCTCCCTCCTGATCTGTTTTGTCCTGCTGTTTTTCCTACCCCCATTGAACCTTTGTATTTGTTTGTATATGTCTTTGTATGTCCATGCATGTATCTCTATGTAAAGTGTCTGAGTGTTCAGAAAAACGCTATATAAAATCTATTTATTATTATTATTATTATTATTATTATTATTACTATTACTATTATTATTTTGGCTGCCCAAGGGTAAAGCGTGACAAGTGGCAGCTTCTTGCAAAGACATTTGACTGCTGTCAAGATGCATTGCTGTAAAACGGCCAAGAAGGCAGAGGCATTTTTTTGTACGACAAAAGACTCTCTACTGCAGGCGGATTGCTCAAGCACTGCCAAAACCCAGGATTGAACCAAAGACCTTTATATCTTCAGTCTAATGCTCACCCAACTGAACTACTTCAGCTGCCCTAAGGTGAATATGCAGAGAGCTTCTGCCAAAGCTTCGTTGGTGCAGTAGGTAGCGCGTCAGTCTCATAATCTGAAGGTCATGGGTTTGATCCTCACACAGGGTTCAGAGACTTTGGAGCATGTCAAATGCAACACGCCTCTCATCGATGCATGCCTTTGTGATGTACACTTCAGAGCACTCTTCTCGTAGTTCATGTCAAGATGGGAGCTAGACCGCTTAAGAGGTGAATTTCTAACGTTGCAGCGAGACTGCCTGCAGAAAAGCCGCAACGTGTTGCATTGTAATTGTCACGTGGCGCTCTTCTGTCTCCATGCAAGAGTCTACGTAGTCAGCAGGATTCAAACCTGCGCGGGGAGACCCCAATTGATTTTTAGTCCACTTTGTAGATAGATAGATGTACTTTATTGATCCCAAGCTGGGAAACTAACTTGCATTTGCAGCATGACATGTAGGACAAACACAATAACTATACAACACAATAACAATACAATGAGGAGAAAGAGCATAATAAGAAAATATACAATATGAAGTGTAATATACAGTCTGATGAAGTGGAGAGGCATCAGTACAGAGTGCACATGAGAATAGATGTGTTAGAGAGGTCTGGGACACACATACACATACATTTTTATACTATGCATAGTACTGTAGGCAGAGGAAGGTGCAATAATGTGTAAGGCACAGTGAACAGGTAACATTCAATGTACAATGAACCTTGTTGCAGGATAGTCGGCGGCGGAGCAGACAGAGGGAGGCCAAAACGGTGATCCTCAGAAGGAATATTTATTAATTTTTTCCCTTTTCAAATTTTTCTTAAAAATTGTGCAAATATTTACAGTGAAGAATAAACTTCCCAAAATGCAAAAGAAAACTTGTGAAGTACACGAAACTAAATAGGCATTGGTTCACCAGGCTACGTCAAAAGACCCTGTACAACATTTCTCAATAGCCAAGTAATGTACCTTCCACTCAAGACTCCCCTTCCCAACTGAGGCTCTGGGCCTAATACAGAGCAGTGCTAGCTGCAGCCCCTCCCACAGGGTAGCCCAAATGCAAACATAAATTAATTAACTAAACAACAACATTGTGATAGCCCAATAATAACTGAAAGAAACAAAAACAAAATACACAATAACTCAAAATTATTTTCAGTAAACAAGAAGCCTTGGGTGCATAATAAAATACCTGTTTCCCCATCACCATTAAAACACCCCCGTCACAATGGCGCAGTCCACGAAACACCCGGGAACTCTACCATAACTAGCCAATGGAACATTCCCTCGGTTTCTCCACGATAACCGGGAAGTTCGGATAGCGCGGTGAGTAACAGAAGACAGTTGTTTTTGTAAATGCTAAATACTAATAAACTTCATCGTTTTAAACAGCCAGTGTGTATAATTGTGATTCTCTGCAACCAGACATGCTTAAAACAGATGAGACGATGATGATTATGAACATGAAGTGTGGATGGTAGACGTAAGTTAGGACCAAACAATTGCTACTTGAAATGCTGGTAGGCCTTTCCCTGCACCCTCATAACAACGTAAGGCTGAAGACAGGTTATTGCAAATGGTGGGGTATGACATGTTTTGAAACCAGAATTACGAACAGTACAAAACGGTAATGCGAACAAAGTTGAAACTCACAGCAACAGGTCAGCTTTGATGTTTAACATTGCCGGCAATTGGCTGCCTATGTACTGTGTGCTTACGTGAATACTTGTCTGCGTGAGCGTCATGGCTCAGTCCGTGACAAACCTAGTACCCACTCCAGAATTGGGGAGGCATTTGTTGACCCTTTACCAGAGATGTAGATGTTGTTGTAAAGTGTGATGGCAAGAAAAGCAAACAATAAACATATCTGTCCAACACCTTTGAATCTGCACCTAGTAAACATAACTAAAGAAGGGCACATTTTCACTACTAATTGTAAAAACCTGAAAATAAATTTGTATAGGTAAATGCCCTTTCAGGTGTGTCACTAGTAAATGTAAATGGCCCATGTAGTGAAATGGGGCATTGGGGCCTATGATTGCCCTGGCACATTCCATCTGTGATATTGATTGCCCTGGCACATTCCATCTTTGATATTGATTGCCTTGGCACATCCCATCTTAATAGCTGAGGGGTGTGTCTGCAACAGGTCACTGCTGCCTGAACTGCTATTCCTTTTTATGTATTATATGTTTTTTTTTTTAATATATATATATTTTGTATATATAAATACTCACAATACCTCAATATCCCTCCAGAGGTAGCACTTACATGAAAGGGTGAAGTTATGTATTATTTGAGCAATGCGTTGCATACTTTTGGTAAAAATATGACAAATGTAACAATATAACGAACTCTAAGTAAATTAAATAACATATAACAATTAACAATATATACCGTATAGGCAATAACAATTAAGTAACATATACCAGATTCACACACACATGGGATTGCCCAGTGCCCAGAGGTTGCCCAGTTTGGGACACTTCAGACACTCACACACATATGATGATTCTGGTTGTAATATTATCATTACAAGGAGTTCTTCCATTCCTCCAAAGTCTGTCCAGATGCAGGGCAGTACCACTTGCCGTGCACCTGAGAGTGCCCAGTGGATTTTGCTTTTTTGCTTTAGTTAGCACGTCAGTCTCATAATCTGAAGGTTGTGAGTTCGATCCTCACACGGGGCATGGAGGTTTTGGAGCTTTCAAGATGCATTGCTGTGAAATGGCCAAGAAAGCAGAGGCATTTTTTACATTTCTCTGAAGAGGCGGGCAAAATACCTCGCTGTACGGCAAACACCAGCTTCTTGCAAAGACTTTCGACTGCAGGCAAGCTCAAGCGCTGCATGATCGAACCAAGAACCTTTAGATCTTCAGTCTAACGCTCTCCACACTGAGCTATTCCCCACACCACTTCTTTATGCTGGGGTAGCTGATGAGGGGTACAGAACTAGTCCTGGGAGTGTTCCATGGGTTGCTGATGAAAAGAGGACCAGCTCTGGTGGTGTGCTGGGAGCAGCTGATAGGTTGAGGACTGGCACAGCATACAGCTGTTGGAAGGATCATCATGTTTGGGGCTAAATCTGTCTCCCCCACCTGTGTGTGGAGTGGTGGATGATGCCGGTGCTGGTGTTCTCGCACTGCGATGCTGCCGTATCATTCACCCTCACGGTTCTTAGTCTCCTGGAACGGCAAAGGACTGTGCCCGCGCTGAACTGGCTGCGATGGAAAGGCAAGGGGCTCAGGGAGCGATTCCTCAGCCACAGTGATCAGCTGGGGAAGCTGTGTGCCTTGAAGGAGAGAATCCCGCTCAGTTCTCTTCTGCCGATCATGCAGCCTGCAGAGACAGAAAACAAAACACAACAATATGTTTTATTTCAGAATGTTAATTGTTTAGAATTGTGCTCAATTCTTCAATTTAATAAATTGTTAAAGACATTAAAGATGAACTTACCAGGAGGACACTGTGGTGTTGTTGATGTTTACTAACACCAGGTCACTGCCCATGATTTCTCTGCAGTCCTCAACCAGCTGCTTGATATGGCAGTAAGCATGACAATGGACTGAGGTATGGCAAATGTCCTGCCCTTATTATCCTTTGGCCTATTCCTGGCATCCCTGAACTCTTTGTAAAGTTTCAGAGCCACACACTCTGAAACTCGGTTGTGTTCTGGTCTGTGAGCAGCCTAGCCATGAATCATGTACAATCTGGAAAAAGAAAGTAGACCATATTAAATTAGATTACAAAATAAGATATTTATCCACCTATACCAGAGCTGGGGTGACAGGCCCACTGTCCTCAGATGGGGTTTGGACGGTCCTGGCAGAGACATCACTCTCCTCAATAGGGGACTGGATGGGCCTGGCAGAGGCATCACCACCACTTCCAAATTCCTGACATGATTAATAAAATAAGGCACTTATATTATAAAGGTTGTGTCAGTTGTACATTAAAAAAGAACTGTTTATTAGTTTTCCATATTTTCTGTTGATTGATCAAACTCTTGACATACTGTTACCTGGACGTGTGGCATGGTTACATCCACATATTCGTCTTCCGGGTGTTCGTCCAAGACCTCTGGAAGGATATCAGCCTGCTGGTACAGGAGATCTCTTCTTTTTGACTGTGCCAGAAGATACTCCACAGCAATACGCTCTCCTGCAATAATTAGGGGTAAAAAAAAGTTTAGCCTCCAGGTCACAGCTCAGCTTTGGTCATCAACAGCAGTCTTTTCTTACCAGTTGGTTTCCCGGGGTGGACAAACTCCGGAATGAGGGGTCTTCCCAAGACTCTGTTGCTAAGCATGTTCACATTGGACAGCAACCTTACATTGTAGATTTTTGTCCTGGATGTTTCTCTCATGGAAAGTGCTTGTGCTGAGCGGTTGATGTTCCACCTCAACACACCCTCAAGCATATACATTTGCGTGTGCAATGCATTGCATCTCCACCCTGTTAAGACAAAAAACAGGATCACTGATTTCAGCACATTGCAACATTATGACAATATAATACACAGCAGCCAATAACAAAATGTACTATATGTACAGGTTGCCTGTAATGAATGCACAATAGTGCTTATGAAAGCTCTCAAGAGGACGACCCTCTGCCGAATCTTGTCCCCTTTCTCCAGCCCTGACCCAATGTTGGAGTATAGCTGCACTCCTGGTGGATCCTGGATGCAGGCAAGGTGCTTCTGCTGTACCTCCCACACTCGAGACATGCTCTCATGATTAATGAGGTGCAGCCCAGTGCTGTCCACCAGCTGCCACATGGAGTCAAGAAGACTCTTGATGAGGGCACGGGTCTCTTCTACCCCCCGGGTTCTCCTGCGGCAGTGCCTCACTAATTCACCAGTGCTGATGTTCACCAGCACCTGAGCATCTGTTGGCTCATGGCCATGATGTTTCTTCTTTAGCTCTGCCTGCTTGACCGCCTTCAGCCGACAGACATCCTGCTTGTCCCACTCAAAAATGCGCTTGGCAATTTTGAGCAGAACGTACCATACAGTGGATGGTGTTCTGTGGTGAGATTGTTTGTGAATCGCCTCATGAAGTGGAACACATCCAACCGCACAGTAGACAGCCAAGGCCAAAACCAATGTAGAACAGGGCTCTCTCCTACATAAATTCACAAGATCATAAAAAGAATTTTTTGGTTTGTGGTCAGCCTGTCAACTGCCTTAATCTCCTGTCAAAAACATCACAACACAAATTATAGGTAACTCACCTCTGTCGCTGCAACAGTCCAAATAGATGGCGTCTGGCTGTGGCTCACCAGCATCCCTGTACCGTCTGACGATGCCTTGGCACAGGTCACCCAGCCCAGCTCCCTCACCAGTTGTGACGACAGAGTTGAGAACTTGACCATATTCATTCCCGACATTGGTCATCAATGTTGCTGTGTCCTCAATCCTTCCAGCCAGTTTTTTGGTGACCTAAATTATAACAAAGTACATACCTCATAAGCACATGTGTTCTTAGCCAACTCAAAAGGAAGAAAAAATGCTTTAATCTTATATACTTTTACATTTACCTTCTTAGTGGAGTTGAGCTTCAGAATTCTGCCAAATGTGATGAGGTGATGACACCCTTGAGCTCATCAAGGTGACCCGCAACATCATTGATATAAACTGTCTCAAACCACTGTGCCAGGGGCAGGGGACAGAAGGGTAGTGGTGGCGCATAAACAGCCTGGGACTGGCTGAGGCACGATTTCTTTTGCATTTCACAATCTGTGAAACAGTCACAAGATTTCCTAGCCCACTCCTCACTATGTGCTTCTTGGAAGGCCTGCTGCAGGTAACTGGAGCTATTCCCTGCTGTTCTAGGACGTAGGAGGGTCACACATTTCCTGTCCAGTGCCAGATGTGCTATCAACATAGCAGGGAATTTGTTGCGTTTTGAAGGGTCCAGCTGTTTCAAAATTTCACTACCCTAAGGACAGACAGGGAGTTTGCACTGGCTGCACTTTGGGTAATCACCTCCAATGATATAGTATTTTGATGCCACATTGATGATCTCTCTGGCTTTGGGTATATATGGGTATATCCCAGAGCGGTGCATCTTACGGTTGCACTGGGTGCATTTTAGTGGAATGCCCCACATGCGCATTGGAGCCCAAAGAAACATCCTTTTGCCGAAAGTAGTCATGAGGATTTGGAGGGGATGCACAGTGGGGAAAACAAGTATTTGATCCCTTGCTGATTTTGTTGGTTTACCCACTAAGAAAGACTTGATCAGTCTGTAATTTTTAATGGTAGGTGTATTCTAACATGTGGAGACAGAATATCAAAAAGAAAATCCAGAAAATAACTCTTAAATATCTATATTAATTTATTTGTATTTTATTGAGAAAAATAAGTATTTGATCCCCTAGTAAACATCAAGAGTTCTTGTTAATACAGACAAGTTAGACTCTCCAAATTACCTTGTCACCTAATCTGAAGATACCTGATATCACTAATGACTTGTAATAAAAGTCACCTGGCCACAGAATCAGTTTGTCAGACTCCAAACTCTCCAACATGGGAAAGAAGAAAGAGCTTTCTGTGGATTTAAGGGAGAAGATTGTAGACCTGCACAAGACCGGTATGGGGTACAAAACCATTAGCAAGAAGCTGGGCGTGTGCAATTGTGCGCAAGTACAAGCCTCACAACATGATCATCAATCGACCTAGGTCTGGGGCTCCAAACAAGATCTCACCTCGTGGAGTTTCCAGGATCATGAGAACGGTGAGAAATAGACCTAATACAACACAGAGTTAATGGATGATCTTAAAGCAGCTGGGATCGCAGTCACCAAGCAAACAGTTGGTAACACTTTACACCGCAATGGTCTAACATCTTGCAGTGCTCGCAAAGTATCCCTGCTTAAGAAAGCACATATGCAGGCCCGCCTGAACTTTGCCAATGAACATCTGAATGACTTGGAGAGTGACTGGGTGTTTTGGTCAGATGAGGCCAAAATTGAGCTCTTTGGCATCAATTCAACCCATTGTGTCTGGAGGGAGAGACATGCTGCTTGACCCCAAGAACACCATCCCCACTGTCAAGCATGGAGATGGTAACATTATGCTTTGGGGGTGTTTTTCTGCACAGGGCACAGGGCTACTTCACTGTATCAATGGGACGATGGATGGAGCCATGTACCGTAAAATCCTGAGTGAAAACCTCCTTCCCTCTGCCAGGAAGTTTAAAATGGGTCATGGATGGGTCTTCTAGCAGGATAATGACCCAAAGCATACAGCCAAGGAAACCAAGGAATGGCTGAAGAAGAAACATACTAAGGTCATGGAGTGGCCCAGCCAGTCTCCGGACCTGAATCCTATGAAAATCTATGGAGAGAGCTGAAGCTCAGAGTTGCCAAGCAACAGCCACGGAATCTTGATGAATTAGAGGTAATTTGCAAAGGAGAGTGGACCAAAATTCCTCCTAATATGTGCAGAAACCTGGTCATCAACTACAAAAAACATCTGACCTCTGTGATTGCTAATAAGGGGTTTGCCACAAAGTACTAAGTCATTTTGGCAAGAGGGTCCAAATACTTAATAATAAACAAATAAATTAATACAAATTCTTTAAAGTCGATTTTTTTTATTTTCTTTGTGATATTCTGTCTCAGCATGTTAAACTACACCTACCATTAATATTACAGACTGATCGAGACTTTATTAGTGGCCGAACCAACAAAATCATCAAGGGATCAAATACTTGTTTTCCCCACTGTAGATATCACTGGGCTTGGGGGGTGGTGCCATTTTCCTTGATTTCCTTGATTTTCCTCCCACTTGCCTCATACAGGATGTGGGCAATCCACTCCTGGTCACCTGGCTTGATGACCCTGAGGAACGGCTTGGGTAAAAACCTAGCCTGGCTTACCTCTGGAGAGTACAGAAAGAGTGGGAGCCCTGGTGCTGCTGCTGGAGGAGGGGCAGAGCCAGAGGCAGGAAGAAGCAGTCGGCGGCTCTGAGTTGCTGGTGCCATCTCATGAGCTGGAGCATCTTGGGGGCTGGAGCATCTTGGGGGCAAATGACAGGCGTCATGTCCTTGGCGGGGAGGGAGGCTGGAGCAGGATCATCTTGGGGGCAGATGCTTGGTGCCTCTGTCATCTCCTGGGTTCGGGCAGCAGGGGAGGGGTAGGAGGAGAAATCTTTGGAAGCTCTGTGAGTGATTTCACAGCATGACATCACTCAAGGTGCTGTGATAATCCCACAGTACCCCAGGTCTTCACACCACAGTGCTCACACTGCTCCTGGGCATGATAGTCTGACAGGTGCTGTGTGAACTCGTCCGGTGAAACTTTCTCAGCACAAATAGAGCATGTCATGGTAGTAGTTTCCTGACTGGCCCTTGGTTTGTGTGCTGCTCTACTGCTGCTGCTGCTGCTGTATAGCCTGTGGATCTGCCGGTGCCTCTATCTGCTTTCCTGACTAGGAAAAAAAACATTTTGAATTTAACAAGTATTCTCCAAAGCAAACACTCTCAAAACAAAGTCAATGAGGTCAATGAGAAAATCATGCAAAACCAATGAACATCGATCTATGAGAAACTGACAATGACTAAACATTAAAGACAGGATGCTGATAATGCTGTGTGTGAGAGCAGTGCTGAGTGTATGTAGTGTGTGTGTGTGTGTGTGTGTGTGTGTGTGTGTGTGTGTGGGTGGGTGGGTGGGGGGATAAACTTACCTCATGATAACCACACTGGCAGGGGATCAATTCGCCAAAAATGTCACGCTTTCTGACAGCTTGGCCGAACGCAGGGGTCAGGGGACAATTATGTATCCTCTCCATTACTGCCCTCTAACGTCTGCCCCCGGGTCTCATTTATGCATTTAGCAGACGCTTTTATCCAAAGCAACTTACAGCTTGTCAACTATCAACTGCTAGTTCATCAAAACCTATTATCACTTCTTTCAATTTATTCTCAAAACATTTAATTTATCACACAGGAGAAACATGTGCTTCATTCCTTCCTTCTCTTTTCCACATATTCTGCATAAATTGCTGTACACAAAACCCATTTTAAAAAGTCTCATTTCATTAGGGACACAATTGTGACCCAACATGAAATCAAAATTTTCCAAGACTGGACATTTCAAGCATTGCCTTATATTTATCCATATATCATCGTTGCATACATTTAAAAACACTCTCAACCAATAGGTGTTTGATACAGGTTCTATAAAAGCAAGATTCCTAAAAAATAAATAAAACTGCACAGAACACAGAATTCAAAAACACTATTCCCTTCTTTAAAAAACACTTCAAAGACCTCCTTGTCCATTTCATTTTTCTTTTCAATTTCTTTCTTCCATTCCTTTGGTATTGCACACATGATTGTATCCAAGTCTTTTCGAATTTTATCTATCCCATAGTCCTCTTTTAATTCTTTCAAGTCGTCCACAAAAGCTTGAAGATGGGGAAGCCCTGGCCTTATCTCATAAAAGAGATCTCTGATCATTCTAAAACCGGCATCATACCAGACCTTCCAGTTGGACCCCCAGCCAATTTTCAAATTTGGATTTAAAAACAACAGTTGATTTAAAATTGCTTCCCTTCCCACTGGATTTATAACTAGACTCTCTCTAAATATTCCCCACGCCCTTAAAACTTCCCTGTAAAACTCTGGGATGCCGACAGTCATATTATCTTTCAACCCCATCCATAGGGCTGAAGACCCTCTGCCACAGACTTTGCTAACGAAGTATACCATTGTATTTTTCCATTCTTTACCATCTCTCAATAAAAGGTTCTTAACCGTTTTAACTCTCAGGGCCTTCAACCTAAGGATGGGGTCAAGCAATCCCAAACCTCCCTCCTCCACTGCCCCAATCAGAGTCTCATACTTTACTTTAGATGGCTTAACGTGCCAGATAAAATCAGTCACTAAACGTTTAAAAACATTTGCAATAGTTATTGGCAAGCAGACTGAACCAAGGAAGCACCATATCTTAGACAAAAATAGTGAGTTCAACACTAGAATTTTGCCCTTGAGCGTGAGGCTCCTCCTCCCCCAAAATGCCAATCTTTGCTTTGCTTTACCAATCATCTCCTCCCATGTTGCCCAGAATTTTCACGCAAGAGTGAACTTCTTTAAAGGGTAACGTTGTTGACAAAGTTCCTCCTCCCAATCTCATGAACTCAGTTTTGCCCACATTCATCCTGGCCCTAGAGCCTTTGCAATAAATATCTAAAACCTTCATGCTGTTTTCTACACTACCTTCATCCTTTATCACAAGAGTTGTGTCATCCGCATACTGGTATATTTTTGTCTTAAGAATGAATTAAGAACACTAAAAACCCCCACTGGGATGCCTTGGATTCCACTGTCTGCATTAATTGGCAAGCCCAAGGGCTCAGCAACCAAGGTGTAAAGCAAAGCAGACAGTGGACATCCCTGTCTAATTGATCTAGTTAAATAGATAAAATCAGTTAAAAAGCCATTGACCTTGACACAGCTCTTGGCACCTGAGTAGAGACACCTCAGACACCTGATAAATTTCCTCCCAAAATTAAATCTACTCAAAACTCCAAAAAGAAAATCATGTTCTACTCTATCAAAAGCTTTTTCAAAGTCTATGCTTATTACAAAACCCTTCTTCTTTTCCTTTTCCTTGTCCATATACCATATTTTATCTCTTACACTGTTAATTGTGTCTGAGATGTCCCTACCCAGTACAGCATACGCTTGGTTGGTCCGAATGACTGTGGGCAAAACCTGCTTCAATCTATTTGCCAATACCTTTGCCAAAATCTTATAATCACAATTTAAAAGGCTTATAGGTCTAAAATCTTCCAGCTTCTCTCTGTCCCCTTTCTTCTTAAAAAATATTTTAATGACACCTTTAGACATTGATGGGCTCACAACCCCCTTTGCCCATACTTCATGATAAATAATGTTTAAAACAGGGATTAAAACGGTTCTAAAAGCTTTATAGAACTCACACGGTAAGCCATCAAGGCCAGGGCTCCTGCCATTTTTCATTCCACTCAAGGCACACTCAATTTCTTCATTAGTTATGTCATTATTGCACATGTCCCAGTCTTCTTCACTCACTCTTTTCTTAATATGATTCAACAAGTAAGTTCTGCTCCTTCTATCCGTTCCTTCTTTAGAAAATAAGTTACTGTCAAAAATAAATACCCTCTTTAAAATTCCCTCTTTATCACTTAAAATATTCCCCTCCTCATCTTTAATACTTCTTATCTCTTCTGATCTCTGTCTACTTTTCTCCAGGTCAAAAAAGAATCTGGTACACCTTTCGCCCTTTTTCTCTGCTCTGCCCTTCTCTGCTTTCACCAGTTCTACTTCCAAATCTTCTCTAATTCCCTTTTCATACTTTATTTTGTCTCTTCTCATCTTTTTGCAAAAAGTAATCGTATATTTTTTAATATCATGTTTTAGGTTATCCCACCACACTCCTACACAATTTTCATACAAGCTTATATCATTTAAGCTACCCACAATTAAACTTTCCACTTCCATCTTATACAAATTATCTTTTAATACTTCAGTATTTAAATGCCATAGTCCAGGCCCCCGCTCTATTCATTATCATTAAAATCCACTTGTAATATTACATAATTATGATCGCTAAAATTGCATTTCTTGTAACTCTTTTTTCATCAATACATAATCTATTCTACTTTGTTTCACTGTATCTTTAACAATTTGTGCTCTACTATATTCCCTCTTACCAATATTCCTTTCTCTCCATGCATCTACTAGGTTATGTTTTTCCATTATATTTCTTAATTCAACTCTTCCTCTGTCTGCACCAAACATCATTAGCTCACCAACATCTTCTTTCTCTAAAACTGTGTTAAAACCTCTCATCACAAACATTTCCTCCCACCCCTTCATTAAAAGCTACAAATGTTTAAAAAAAGTCACTCTTTCTGAATCATCGTTTGGTGCATGAATATTGCACACGATCAACTTTTCATCTTCTTTTTCAAAAGACAAGATTAATGTCTTTCCTTCTTTGTCACTGTATATTTCCGTTATCCGATCACACACATTTCTTTTCACCACAAAGGCCACTCCTCTCCCCTTCTTAACACTATTATTGTAGTAGAGTTCAACATCCATTCTTCTCCTAATACCTTCAGCTATAATGTCATTCCAGTTTGTTTCTTGAAGCAGTACAATATCGGCTTTCTCTGATTCCATTATCAGTCTGTTAATCAATGCTACCTACTTCGTCCTTGCCTCCTTCGGTGCTCCCTGGTGAGGCCGCCGGTTCAGCCTGAGGCTGGCAACAAGGGGGCTCAAAGTCTGTGCCCTCGCTCTCGCTCACACTTCCACTCCTGTCATTCTGGGGGGGCTCAGAGGGTTCTCTCCCACCGACCACCCCCGACTGCTCAATTCTCATTTCCTTCACCTGCTGTTCTTCCACCTCGCTCTCACTGTCGGAGGCACAGGTGCACCGGATCATGGCTCTTCTGCAGTCGGGACATTTAGCGGCGTCACGTTCCCGGGCATAGTGGCCCTGCTGGAGACACTCTCGGCACATGAATCCTGGGCAATCCCTTAAGATGTGCCCCGGGCTCATGCAGAGACGACATATCTTCACTAATTCTGTAGTATTGAGGACCGTCCGCCGTGTCAAAACATGTGTATGGCTGTATGGCAGTGACACCACCTCCTTCGGGAACCTCACTTTAAGGAAACGCGTACCATCAGCCACATTAGTGCCCGGGTAGTAACGCCGCTTGACAGGAAGGATAGGGAGAACCCCATCGAGCGAGGCGGTCAAGGATCTCCCTGTCTTTAACGTCCGGGGGCAGGTGCAGGAAAGAGACTTCAGACTTAGGTAGCCGCTTAACTCCAACTCGTTGTGCTTCGTACATTAAACCATCTTTGATTTTTTCACAGGCTGTCTCTGAGTTTAAAGTTGCTTCAAATTGTCTGTTTTGTTTTGGTCTTAAAGCCAGTAAGGCTCCGTGGCCGACCACCAATTCAATTTCTTTAATTAAAGTCATCACATTCAGTTGAACAATATCTTCACTTTCGATTAAAACAGTCCATTCTCTTTTATACTCCACTCTATGTCTTTCTCTTGCTTCATTGTTATGTCCTTCAGTATTAGGCTTAGCTCTCGCTTGCACATTCTCCTTTGCCATCCCGTTATTCCTCCGCTCCTTTTTGTCGTCATTCAAATCACGTTCCTCTGTTAAGTTACTCACATTCAAAGTTTGTTTCTCCTTCTTATTTCTTCGTTCCACCACAGTAAATCCATCATCCTCTCGCAATAAGCCGCCATCATTGTCATTGTTAACTCCACTCACATCCTCCTTTCCAGCTATATTCAAAAGTCCTCCATTATCTCCACTCACATTCCCTGTTTCCATGCTCCCTTCAAACAGTTCATCTGTACTTTTCCTGTTCAAATCCATATCATTATTCCCAGTGTGTATATTAATTTCCATGTCCCTTACTTTGTTGTCTCCCGTATATTTTAGTTTATCATTTCTCAAAATGTCCTTTTCCGGCATCAAACGCCGTCGCAAATTTGCTTCGTCCATGTACTCACTGGTCGCCTGCTGGGCTTACTTTTGAAAATACAGAAAAACGTATCTAACTTTTGAAAGAAAAACTTATCTAAATTAAATAACAGAAATAAACGTTGAAAATCAAAACATAAATGAGGGAGCCTCTCTCACTCTCCTGCAGCCACTCACTTACTTTGCAAACTCACAAAATGTGGGCGTGCTCAGCATGGTATGGCCGTAAGCGAGTGCAAACAATTACTATAGCATTCTTAAACCTTCCCCGGTGTTCGGTGGGAGCTGCACTCGTGTCACCTGCATGCCACGGGTGACTGAAACATTACAATATACCATTTAAAAAAAAAAAAAAGATCCCACACAGTTTCATGGGCGAAGCAGGCCGATCGCTGTGGCCACCAGGGAGCATAAAAGGAAAAGCTTACGGCACCTGGTATTCCCAGGCCCATCCAAGTACTAACCAGGCCCGATGTTGCTTTGCTCCTGAGATCAAACAAGATCGGCGTGCTCAGCGTTGTGTGGCCATAAGCCAGTCCAGACCATTACTTTAGCATTCTTAAACCTCCCCCAGTTTTCAGTGGGAGCTGCACTCCTGTCACCTGCCTGTCACGGGTGACTGAATCATTACAATATACCATTAAAAAAACACAGTTTCATGGGCGAAGGAGGCCGATCGCTGTGGCCACCGGGGGGCATAAAAGGAAAAGCTGAATGAATGGAAGAATGGATGGAGTTCTACGAGGAACTATGAAACGACTTGTCCGAGTTGATCTTGGCACTCACAACGGGAATACCGCCCGCTCCTTTCTCAGAATAGATGGCCCATTGGCCTGGCCTGCTGCTACTCCTGACTGAACTACTGTAATTCATAAAGTATTATGATTACTAACTCTAAACATGGGATTTAGTATCATTTGTATTCTTTGTCAAAATGACGTCAACATACCCGCTGAAAAAGTCTCTCAATGTCCGCTTCATTGTCCTAGCATTATGTTCATACAGCGTCTGAATATAGACACAATCAGTTTAGCTAATCAAAGAACTATGCGTCTACTAGCAAATGTGGTCGTCGAATGCATAAAATAAGCTCAATTTACTGATGTCTATTGAAAGCTACAACACAGAAAACAGCTACACCTTAGTAAATGAACATAAAATATGACAGCGCTACATACAGAAATATCTGAACTTCAGCAAATAGAGGCGCTAATTTTTCGACCAGAATCATTTGTCTGAACTACCGTTTCTATTGTAGTTTGTCTGAGAAGCTATAAACAAAAGAACCGCCACTTGCCTCTGTCTACTTTGCTAAGGCATCGCTTAGGAGATCTACAACTCACAAATCATAACTATAAAGTATGGTGGACTGATGCAAAACAGTGGCGCCAAATTCTTGGTTTGTAGTGGACTACTTACGGGCTTCTCACACTGCGAGGTATGACGCATGCTTGCAGCACAATCAATAATAGGCTACGTACGTTTGTTTGTTTGATGGGTATAATTCATCTTAGCTTATTTTTTGTTGTCTGAATCGTTACTGACAAACTCTCATAATGATTGTTTTTGAAATCGAAATCAACAAAAGTGTTACAGGCTATTTTTAGAAATACTGTAGGAGCCGGAGCTCAGCTCCGACGCTAGGAGGCGGAGCTGAGCTCTGGAGGGCTCCGGCCCAATTTAAACCCTGGATAGCGCATTGTACTTCTAGTTGTCAATAGGAGAGGCCATTCAAAGGTTGTGGGGTCGAGTCACATCAGAATCGTGTGCTTTTGCAGGACGCAGACCAGCAGCATGCTATCAAGATGTGCTGCTGCAAAGTGACCAAGAGGCGGGCAAACTGCCTTGCTGCACGGCAAGATTCTTGCAAAGGCTTTTTCACATTTCTCTCAAGAGGCAGGCAAAAAACTGGCAAGCGCCACCTTCTTGGAAGCTTGTTGCACAACTGCTGCCGAAATCCAGGATTGAACCAGGGACCTTTAGATCTTCAGTCTAACGCTCTCCCAACTGAGCTATTTCGGTTGGTCTCAGGTGAACCCAAGCCTCATTAGTGCAGTAGGTAGCGCATCAGTCTCATAATCTGAAGGTCGTGAGTTGGATCCTCCCACGGGGCATGGAGATTTTGGAGAATTTCAAATGCAACACGCCTCTCATCGATGCGTGTTTCTCACATGCACTTCAGAGCACTCTTCTGGTAGTTCATGTCAAGATGGGAGCAAGGCCACTACACCACTTAAGAGGTGCATTTCACTGCTAACGTCGTTGCAGCAAGGTTGCCCTGTACATCACCTCGCTGGGCTCAGTCATCCACTCCCATGGCTTCTCTTATCACTGTTATGCTGATGATACCCAGCTCTATCTGTCCTTTCTGCCAGACGACTCCACGGTGTCAACACAGATCTCGGACTGTCTGTCTGATATATCTGCATGGATGAAAGGACATCACTTCCAACTAAATCTCTCCAAAACTGAACTACTGGTCCTCCCAGCCAAACAAGCCATACATCACAACATCAGTATCAAGATCGACTCCCTGTCATGGATCGACCGGTGTCATGATCACGTTGCCTCTGTGGCTTGGTCGTGCCGTTTTTTCCTATTCAACATAAGGAAGATCAGGCCGTACCTAACCCAACAATGCAACCCAGCTCCTGGTACAGACCCTGGTTATCTCTCATCTTGACTACTGCAATGCCCTCCTATCAGGTCTTCCAGCCTGTGTGGTGAGACCGCTACAGATGATCCAGCATGCAGCTGCACGTCTGGTCTTTATCCAGCCAAAAAGGGCACATGTCACACCTCTGTTTGTTGAACTCCACTCGCTACCCTTGGCTGCTCACATCAAATTCAAGGCACTTATGGTGGCCTACAGGGTGATTGATGGCTCTGCTCCCATCTACCTGAATACTCTCCTGAAGCCCTATGTCACCCAACGACCGCTTCGCTCCTCTAAGAAACGTTATCTAGCAAGGCCAACACCTTGTGCAGGTCAATCCAGACTCTTCTCACGTCTGGTTTCGCGCTGGCGGAATGACCTTCCAAGTGCTACCAGATCAAATGATACCCTCTCCACCTTCAAGAAACTCTTGAAGACCCAGCTCTTCCAAGAATATCTCCTGGCATAAACTTTGAGAATGCACTTAATAACTTATACGTCATTTCTCTTCTGCACTTTATTACAGTATTGCACTTTCAACTTAAAATAGTGCAGTTTCTATGTTATCAATATGCAGTCTTTGTTAGTTTCTTTCATGAGCCCCCTGTCTCCTACCATTCCAAAGCTATGCAACGTTGAAGAATGGTCGGAAGTCTACGAGCAATTCGGAAGCGGCATGTCCGAGTTGACATTGGCGCTCAGAACGGCAGCAGCGCCAGGTCCTTTGTCGCAATAGATGGCCCATTTGACTTGTTCATAAGCAAGGGTACAGGAACTTTTTATCCTGATGGCACTGGCAGTTCCACTGGCATAAGTGATTTCCTCATAGACACATTCGAAGCCTTTTGAGCAAGTTACACAACTAATTCCTTAGCTTGTGGAGCGAGCAGATGTCCAGTCTATAATGTGGAAGTATTGATGATTTATGAGTCCCCCTTCCTTCGCTTGAGTAGTCTAGTCTTTTGCATTTTCAAGGATCTAGGTGGTGGCTTTTGCCCGCATGCTGGGAGCACTTCAAGCCAGTCGGTCCAGGACTTCCATCGTCCCCGATCGAGGAAAAATCCCCATGCGCGTGTCCTTCTTCCCAAGACTATGGAAAATTGCGTGCTCTCATATGCCCATATGCGTGCTCCTCTCCTGCAGCCACTCACTTACTTTGCGAACTCGTGCTCAGCGTGGTATGGCCATAAGCCAGTCCAGACCATTACTTTAGCATTCTTAAACCTCCCCCGGTTTTCAGTGGGAGCTGCACTCCTGTCACCTGCCTGTCACGGGTGACTGAATCATTACAATATACCATTAAAAAAACACACAGTTTCATGGGCGAAGGAGGCCGATCGCTGTGGCCACTGGGGGGCATAAAAGGAAAAGCTTACAGCACCTGGTATTCCAAGGCGGTCTCCCATCCAAGTACTAAGCAGGCCCAACGCTGCTTAGGTCCTTTTTGGCAACGCCTCCTCTCGCAAGGGTTTTGAGAGTGAGGGTGAGGGTTTGGAGCTGGAATGAGCCCCCTGTCTTCTACCATTCCATAGCTGTGCAACATTGAAGAATGGACGGAGATCTACGAGGAACTCTGAAACAACTCGTCCAAGTTGACGTTGGCGCTCAGAACGGGAATAGCACCCGCTCCTTTCTCGAAATAGACGGCCCATGGACTTGTTAGGATTCAACGCTCCCACCGTTGCGGCCCGGGATTCGATTCCCAGTCAGGGAAGTAGCTTTTTGGCCACGGCTGGCAAGTGCGCAAAGGTCAAAGAAAAAAAGACTTGTTTCCTTTGAGCCAGAGTCGAATCAGTGATCTAAGTACTCTGCGTTGTGGCCAGGATTCCTGGTTTTCACCCAGGCGGCCCGGGTTCAACTCCCGGTATTGGAAGCCCTTTTGGCTCGCTCCTCGTCACAGGTGAAGGCGTCGAGAGCCTGCGTTTGGTCTATGCGGCTCTATGGAATGCTTCTGGTGCTGGAATGCACTCCCTATCTCCTACCATTCCAAACATGGCATGTTGAAGAACAGATGCAAGTCTAGGAGAAACACATTGAGAAGACACCTACCAATTGATGCAGGCTCACTGAGCGCCTGTGTCGCCAGGTTCTGTGGCGCAATGGATAGCGCATTGGACAATAGGAGACGGCATTCAAAGGTTGTTGCTTTGAGTCCCACCAGAATCGCATGCAGAATTTGCAGGACGCAGAATGCAGAATCAAGATGCTGCTACGAAGAATGCTGCTGCGAAGAGGCCAAAGGCATTTTTTGCATGTAGATGCGGGCAAACTGCCTTGCTGCACGGCAAGTGCCAGCCTCTTGCAAAGACACTCATCTGCTGTCAAGATGCAATACTGTGAAACAGCCAAGATGGCAAAGGCATTTTAGGCATCTTTCTCCAGATGCGGGCAAAATGCCTCGCTGCATGGCAAGCGCATTACCTTGAAATCACCAAGAAGGCACATTTTTTACATTTCTCTGGAAGGATTGCTGAATTGCTGCTGAAACCCAGGATCAAACCAGGGACCTTTAGATCGTCAGTCAAACACTCTCCCAACAAGAGCTATTTCAGCTGCCCTCAGGTGGTGCAACACGCCTTTGTCACATGCACTTCATGCCAAGATGGGTTGCATTGTTGGGTTAGGTACGGCCTGATCTTCCTTATGTTGAATAGGGAAAAACGGCACGACCAAGCCACAGAGGCAACGTGATCATGACACCGGTCGATCCATGACAGGGAGTCGATCTTGATACTGATGTACTTGTTTGGCTGGGAGGACCAGTAGTTCAGTTTTGGAGAGATTTACTTGGAGGTGATGTCCTTTCATCCATGCAGATATATCAGAGAGACAGTCCGAGATCCGTGTTGACACGTGGAGTCGTCTGGCAGAAAGGACAGATAGAGCTGCGTATCATCAGCATAACAGTGATAAGAGAAGCCATGGGAGTGGATGACTGAGCCCAGCGAGGTGATGTACAGGGCGAAGAGAAGGGGCCCCAGCACAGATCCTTGGGATACTCCTGTGGTGAGTTGGTGAAGTGCCGATGTCTGTCCTAGCCTTGATACGTTGAACGACCGTCCAGTAAGATAGGATTTGAACCAGGAGTGCACTGCACCATCAATACCCATGTTGGTCAGCTTGTCCAGCAGGATGTGGTGGTTCACCGTGTCAAATGCTGCTGATAGGTCCAGCAGGATGAGCACTGAGGATTGACCGGCCGCTCTGGCCTCTTTTAGTGTTTCTGTCACAGACAGAAGCGCCGTTTCAGTGGAGTGGCCACTTCTGAAACCGGATTGGTTGGAGTCGAGGAGGTTGTTCTGAGTGAGAAATCCTGTGACCTGTTTAAAGACAGCTCGTTCAGTGGCTTTGGAAAGGAAGGGAAGAAGAGAAACAGGGCGCTAGTTCTCCACTTGAGTGGGAGAAAGGGATGTTTTTTTGAGCAGCGGTGCTACCTGGACTTGTTTGAAGGTGGTGGGAAATGTACCCCTAGTTAGTGAAGCATTGACCACATGTGTGGTTGCTGTCACAATGGTGGGGGTTATGGCCTGAAGAAGGGTTGTTGGGATAGGGTCCAGAAGACAAGAGGTAGGCCCGCTGTCTGTGAGGAGCTTAGACACCTCTGCCTCAGAGAGAGGAGTGAAAGAAGAAAAGGAAGCAGTTGGCTTAGAGAGGCTTGGAGAAGGAACCTCTGTAGATTGCTTCGAGAACTGACTACTAATTGCTGCAACTATGTTAGTGAAAAATGCAGCAAAACTGTCAGCTGTGAGGTTATTTGGAGGAGGTGGGTTTATTAAGATTTGAAGGTGGAGAAGAGTTTCTTGGTGTCCGTGGCATTGTGAATCTTGTTGTGATAGATGCCTTTTTCGCAGCAGTGACACTGGATGAGAAAGAAAATAGCAGTTCTTGGAATTGTGTTAGATTGGCCGAATTCTTAGTTTTGTGCCATTTCCTCTCAGCAGCTCTGAGGTTAGTGTGCATTGACCGAAGTGAGTCATTAAGCCACACATGAGACTGAGTGGATTGTGCGGGTCTGGTAGACAGAGGGCACACACGTTCCAAGCAGGAGCTCAGCGTAGAACAGAGTGACTCTGTGGCATCCTCAACCTCAAGAGAAGAGAAACTTCTAGACGGTGGTAGAGCAGATGCCACCAAGGAGGAAAAGTGAGTATGAGATAGATTCCAGAGATTGCGAGGGAAAGAAACAGTGGGAGTAGGAGCAGATGGTTGCTGACAGAGAGAAACCTTGAACTGAATAAAGTAGCCCATCAGAGATAGGAAGTCTGCAGAGCCTGGATTGTCTAAGTGGATGTTCATATCACCGAGAATAAGCATGGGACAGTCATGCTCAGGGATAAAAGAAAGCAGAGTGTCGAGTTCCACAAGGAAATCCCACATTTGACCTGGAGGACGATAGATAACCCACAGATATATTTTGACCGGTGCCATTATCAAGATGTCATGGTATTCAAAGGAGCTGTGTGTGACAAACGGTACCAGTTGAGTATATTTCCATTTGTCCAATATTAACAGCCCTGTACCACGTTAATGGAGACAGAAGTGCGCCACGTGACTATTGCGATGCAACGCCGTTGCGGCTTTTCTGCGGGCAACCTTGCTGCAACGACGTTAGCAGTGAAATGCACCTCTTAAGTGGTGTAGTGGCCTTGCTCCCATCTTGACATGAACTACCAGAAGAGTGCTCTGAAGTGCACGTGAGAAACACGCATCAATGAGAGGTGTGTTGCATTTGAAATTCTCCAAAATCTCCATGCCCCGTGGGAGGATCCAACTCACGACCTTCAGATTATGCGACTGATGCGCTACCTACTGCACTAACGAGGCTTGGGTTCACCTGAGACCAGCCGAAATAGCTCAGTTGGGAGAGCGTTAGACTGAAGATCTGAAGACCCTGGTTCAATCCTGGATTTTGGCAGCAGTTGTGCAACAAGCTTCCAAGAAGGTGGCGCTTGCCAGTTTTTTGCCTGCCTCTTGAGAGAAATGTGAAAAAGCCTTTGCAAGAATCTTGCCGTGCAGCAAGGCAGTTTGCCCGCCTCTTGGTCACTTTGCAGCAGCACATCTTGCCACAGAACCTGTAGACACTGGCACTCAGTGAGCCTGCATCAGTTGGTAGGTGTCTTCTCAATGTGTTTCTCAGAGACTTGCATCCGTTCTTCAATATGCCATGTTTGGAATGGTAGGAGATAGGGATGCACAGAGCAAACGCAGCTGGCAAGGGGGACCGAGGCTGTTCGGGTTGGGCTTGGCGCAATCTGGAAGCACCTTCCTCAAGGTGTCAGGATGTCCGAGCGGTCTAAGGCGCTGCGGTCAGGTCGCAGTCTCTCTGGAGAAAGGGGGCTCATTCCAGTGCCACCGAACTCCACTGACAGAGAGCATTCCGTAGAGCTAAGGAATTAGTCATGTAACTTGCGTAAAAGGCTTCGCAGGTGTCTCTAAGGCAAGCATTTATGCCGGTGGAACTGCCAGTGCCATCTGAATGAAGCATTCCTGTACCCTTGCTTACGAACAAGTCCATGGGCCATCTATTCTGAGAAAGGAGCGGGCAGTATTCCCGTTGTGAGTGCCAAGATCAACTCGGACAAGTCGTTTCATAGTTCCTCGTAGAACTCCATCCATTCTTCAATGTTGCATAGCCGTGGAACGGTAGGAGACAGGGGGCGCTAAGGAATTAGTCATGTAACTGCTTACGAACAATTCCAACGGGCCATCTATAGTGACAAAGGACCTGGCGCTGCTGCCGTTCTGAGTGCCAATGTCAACTTGAACGAGTTGTTTCAGAGTTCCTCATAGATCTCCGTCCATTCTTCAACGTTGCACAGCTGTGGAACGGTAGGAGACAGGGGGCTCATTCCAGCGCCACCGCACTCCTCTGACTGAGAGCATTCCGTAGAGCGGCAGAGAGCAGTCGCAGTTGGGAAGGTGGACCCGAGGTAATCCAGCTTTTGTCCGCACCTTCTCAAAACCCTCATCTTGTGTCTTGTGCATCGTCAATTCAGTCAGTGGCTAAGGGGATGAAGCATCTTAGAAATTTGTTCACTGCTTAAGCTTGCTACTACTTAATCCCATGCCATTTTTAAAACGCTACACCAGTATGTAGTCTATGTAGACTAGTGCCACTCCAATCTGCGTGGTGGTGCGTGCTGGTGTTCCAAGGTGACACAATCGTACATGGCCCACCTCGAGCTGTCAGGATGGCTGAGCGGTCTAAGGCTGCGGTCAATGTCTGCATTGATCAGAATTTTCAGGAAAGCTTGAATTAAAACTAGCAGCATGCATAGTAGTGAAGTGCCTCTTGATGTTGGCCTTGCAGACAACGACAGTTTGCATGCATATCAGACACGTTGGCTTAGCATTTTGATGCTTAGGTAAAATAAAACAAAACTGGTCTTTCCAGTCGGGTTTGAACTGGCGATTTTCGCAATCAACTTTGCGTTTTTTTGTACTTGTCATTGTCTATTTTGAGTCTGTTACACATATGATTTTATATGATTCCAGTGCCGAATCCTAAACACTAGACCATCAGGGAGAGAGAGCAAAGCAAGATAAAATATAGGTCTCCAGCAGAGCGTGAAGAGCCAGCTAAAATTGAGTCTGTGCTTAAAGAATTGTATGGGTGCTCGAAATCTACTGTTGCCCCCCAAGAGAATTTGTTTTCAAGGAAACAGCTAGATGGTGAATCCTTACAAGAATTCTCTCATGCCCTTCTCTCCTTCATGGATAAGGTTAAGTAGTGCTCTCCTGAGTCAGTGCCCGAGTCTGACCATCTTTTACATGATCAATTTGCCAAACATGTTCTGGATTCACTCCCTGTGTCTTGGGGATGAAGGAGCTAAGAAATCCGTTCACTGATTAAGCTTGCTACTCTACTTAATCTCATGCCATTTTTAAAACGCTGCACCAGTATGCAGTCTATGGGTAGACTAGTGCCACTCCAATCAGCATGTGCTGGTGTTCTGAGGTGGCGCAGTGGTACATGGCTATCAACGCCTTCACTGTGACGAGGAGCAGGAGTCGAACCCAGGCCGCCTAGGTGAAAACCAGGAATCCTAACCACTAGACCACATGGGAGCGCGCAACTTTCCACAGTCTTGGTAAAAAGGATGCGCGCATGGGGACGATTGAAGTCTGGACCGACTGGCTTGCGAGAGGAGGAAAGGCCGCCCGCATGCTGGGAGCACTTACACGGCGACCAAGGATGCATGCGTGCAAAAGTCACCACTGAGCCAACCAGGAGTTGGACCTAGAATCTTCTGATCCGTAGTCAGACGCGTTATTCATTGGCTGGCCCTGACAGGGTAGTGGCGTGGCGAGCTCCTGCCTTACACAATAAGGTTTCCCTAAATTGTTGCGCAACAACTCCAGCCGTGTGCAAAACCTGCCGTGACCCGGAGTTGCTGCGGCCACAACGCAGAGTACTAACCACTATACGATCACGGCCAACTACGGACCACAAGTGCTGTCGTCACCAGTACAAGCTTGTAACTTAGAGGCCGTGTCCGAAATGGCTTGCTGCTGTACTACTGACTGCGCACAACTTGCTGGGGGTGAACCATTGTCAGAGCTTTGTTTGACACTGGGAAAATGTGTGATTTGTTCCATCTCGTATAGCTGTTGCTGCTTACGAACAAGTCCGACGGGCCATCTATAGTGACAAAGGACCTGGCGCTGCTGCTGTTCTGAGCGCCAACGTCAACTTGGACGAGTTGATTCAGAGTTCCTAGATCTCCGCCCATTCTTCAACGTTGGAACGGCAGGAGACGGGGGGGCTCATTCCAGCGCCACCGCGCTCCTCTGACTGAGAGCATTCCGTGGAGCGGCAGAGAGCAGTCGCAGTTGTGAAGGCGGACTCGAGGCAATCCAGCTTTTGTCCGCACCTTCTCAAAACCCTCGTCTCAAGCAGTCTCACTTCCCTGACAGGAGTGCAGCTCCCACTGAAAACCGGGGGAGGTTTAAGAATGCTAAAGTAATGGTCTGGACTGGCTTATGGCCACACAACGCTGAGCACGCCCGATCTCGTCTGATCTCGGAAGCAAAGCAGCGTCGGGCCTGGTTAGTACTTGGATGGGCGACCGTCTGGGAATACTAGGTGCTGTAAGCTTTTCCTTTTATGTCCCCCGGTGGCCACAGCGATCGGCCTGCTTCACCCATGAAACTGTGTGGGTTCTTTTTTTTTTTTTAAATGGTATATTGTAATGTTTCAGTCACTCGTGGCATGTGGGTGACACGAGTGCAGCTCCCACCGAAAACCGGGGAAGGTTTAAGAATGCTATAGTAATTGTTTGCACTCGCTTACAGCCATACCACGCTGAGCACGCCCACGTTTTGTGTTTCCGAGTTGCTCGTAGACTTCCGTCCATTCTTCAACGTTGCATAGCTTTGGAATGGTAGGAGACAGGGGGCTCATGAAAGAAACTAACAAAGACTGCATATTGATAACATAGAAACTGCACTATTTTAAGTTGAAAGTGCAATACTGTAATAAAGTGCAGAAGAGAAATTACGTATAAGTTGTTAAGTGCATTCTCAAAATTTATGCCAGGAGAAATTCTTGGAAGAGCTGGGTCTTCAAGAGTTTCTTGAAGGTGGAGAGGGTATCATTTGACCTGGTAGCACTTGGAAGGTCATTCCACCAGCGCGGAACCAGACGTGAGAAGATTCTGGATTGACCTGCGCAAGGTGTTGGCCGTGCTAGATAACGTTTCTTAGAGGAGCAAAGCGGTCGTTGGGTGACATAGGG
>JAIFZK010000015.1:14050000-14055000 GCA_027481765.1 Tenualosa thibaudeaui | reverse complement strand
GAATTTCAAATTCAACACGCCTCTCATCGATGCGTGTTTCTCATGTCCATTTCAGAGCACTCTTCTGGTAGTTCATGTCAAGATGGGAGCAAGGCCACTACACCACTTAAGAGGTGCATTTCACTGCTAACGTCTTTGCAGCAAGGTTGCCCGCAGAAAAGCCGCAACGGCGTTGCATCGCAATAGTCACGTGGCGCACTTCTGTCTCCATTAACGTGGTACGGGGCTGTTAATATCGGACAAATGGAAATATACTCAACTGGTACCGTCTGTCACATACAGCTCCTTTGAATACCATGACATCTTGATAATGGCACCGGTCAAAATATATCTGTGGGTTATCTATCGTCCTGCAGGTCAAATGTGGGATTTCCTTGTGGAACTCGACACTCTGCTTTCTTTTATCCCTGAGCATGACTGTCCCATGCTTATTCTCGGTGATATGAACATCCGCTTATCCAGCTTTTGTCCGCACCTTCTCAAAACCCTCGTCTCAAGCAGTCTCACTTCTGACAAGAACTTTAATTTCAGGCAGACAAGGGCCATTATTCCAGCTCTGCCACAAGACGCCTTTCCCAGCGTTCCCCATGTACCAAAACCCTGAAGAAAAGTGTGCAATTTGGCGTGGCCAAATGGTAATGACAGGTAGTCGTGGCCGAGTGGTTAAGGCGATGGACTAGAAATCCATTGGGGTCTCCCGCGCAGGTTCGAATCCTTCCGACTCCGTGTACTATTGCATGGTGCCAGATGTGCCGTTGCTTCATCGTTGAAATGCACATCTTAAGGGGTTTAGCGGCCTTGCTCCCATCTTGGAGAGTGTTTGACTGAAGATCTAAAGGTCCTTGGTTTGATCCTGAGTTTCAGCAGCAATCAGCAATCCTTCCAGAGAAATGTAGTGGATTTCAAAGTAATCGCGCAGCCTGGGTGAAAACCAGGAATCCTAACTCTAGACCATATGGGAACATACAATGATCCATTGTATCCATGGATCCATTGTTTCCCTAAATCGTTCGCAACAACTCCAGCCATGTGCAAAACCTGCCGTGACCCGATTGAACCGCTGTGCTGCCCACAGCTGAATACTTAGATCACTGGTTCGACTCTGGCTCAAAGGAAGCAAGTGTTTTTCTGTGACCTGCGCACTTGCCATCCGTGCCAAAGCAACTTCCTGACAGGAGTGCAGCTCCACTGAAAACGGGGAGGTTTAAGAATGCTAAAGTAATGGTCTGGACTGGCTTATGGCCACACAACGCTACACGCCCGATCTTCTGATCTCGGAAGCAAAGCAGCTCGGCCTGGTTAGTACTTGGATGGCGACAGTCTGGGAATACTAGGTGCTGTAAGCTTTTCCTTTTATGTCCCTTTGGCCACAGCGATCGGCCTGCTTCACCCATGAAACTGTGTGGGTTCTTTTTTTTTAAATGCAGTATATTGTAAGTTTCAGTCACTGAGCCCCATGTGGGTGACACGAGTGCAGCTCCACCGAAAACCGGGAAGGTTTAAGAATGCTATAGAATTGTTTGCACTAACACAGCCATACCACGCTGAGCACGCCCACGTTTTGTGTTTCCGAGTTGCTCGCAGACTTCCGTCCATTCTTCAACGTTGCATAGCTTTGGAATGGTAGGAGACAGGGGCTCATGAAAGAAACTTACAATAGACTGCATATTGATAACATAGAACCTGCACTATTTTCAGTTGAAAGTGCAATACTGTAATAAAGTGCAGAAGAGAAAAGCTATACAGTTGTTAGTGCATTCTCAAAATGTATGCCAGGAGTAATAACTTGGAAGAGCTGGGTTGCTTCAAGAGTTTCTTGAAGGTGGAGAGGGCTATCATTTGACCTGGTAGCACTCCAAGGTCATTACTTTAGCAACCTTAAACCTGAGAAGATTCTGGGAGCTGCACCTGCGCAAGGTGTTGGCCGTGGCTAGATAACGTTTCTTAGAGAAGCAAAGCGGTCGTTCCTTGACATAGTCGCTTCAGGAGAGTATTCAGGTAGATGGGAGCAGAGCCATCAATCACCCGTGCAGGCCACCATAAGTGCCTTGAATTTGATGTGAGCAGCCAAGGGTAGCCATGGATTCAACAAACAGAGGTGTGACATGGGCCCTTTTGGCTGGTTAAAGACCGGACGTGCAGCTGCATGCTGGATCATCTGTAGCGGTCTCACCGCACAGGCTGCTGAAGACCTGATTGCCAGTACTCAAGACCTGAGAGATAACCAGGGTCTGGGAGCAAGGCCGCTACACCACTTAAGAGGTGCATTTCAACGATGCAGCAACGGCTCTTCTGTCACCATGTACTAGAACACTTAGTCGGAAGGATTCGAAATTTTGCACAAGTTACATGATTTCTAATTCCTTAGCTCTACGGAATGCTCTCTGTCATTGCCAGTTCGGTGGCACCAGAATTGCACCTTTTCTCCAGAGAGACTGCGAACCTGACAAAGCGCCTTAGACTGCTCGGACATGGGGTCTGCCCCAACCGAAAGTTCTGTGCGTCCCTATCTCCTACCATTCCAAACATGGCATATTGAAGAACGGATGCAAGTCTCGGAGAAACACATTGAGAAGACACCTACCAATTGATGCAGGGTGTGTTGCCAGGTTCTGTGGCGCAATGGATAGCGCATTGGACTTCTAGCTGTCAATCGGAGAGGCCATTCAAAGGTTGTGGGTTCGAGTCCCATCAGAATCGCGTGCTTTTGCAGGACGCAGACCAGCAGCATGCTATCAAGATGTGCTGCTGCAAAGCGACCAAGAGGCGGGCAAACTGCCTTGCTGCACGGCATTTTCACATTTCTCTCAAGAGGCAGGCAAAAAATGGCAGAGCCACCTTCTTGGAAGCAGGTTGCAGAACTGCTGCGAAACCGGATTGAACCAGGGACCTTAGATCAGTCAAACGCTACTGAGCTATGGCCGGGCTCAGGTTGAATCAAAGCGCATCAGTCTCATAATCTGAAGGTCGTGAGTTGGATCCTCCCACAGGGCATGTCGATTTTGGAGAATTCTCAAATTCAACATGCCTCTCATCGATGCGTGTTTCTCATGTCCATTTCAGAGCACTCTTCTGGTAGTTCATGTCAAGATGGGAGCAAGGCCACTACACCACTTAAGAGGTGCATTTCACTGCTAACGTCTTTGCAGCAGGTTGCCATGAAAGCATAGGGCGTTGCATCGCAATAGTCACGTGGCGCACTTCTGTCTCCATTAGCGTGGTGCGGGGCTGTTAATATCGGACAAAGGCAGTATACTCAACTGGTACCGTCTGTCACATACAGCTCCTTTGATACCATGACATCTTGATAATGGCACCGGCAAAATATATCTGTGGGTTATCTATCGTCCTGCAGGTCAAATGTGGGATTTCCTTTGGAACTCGACACTCTGCTTTCCATTATCCACAGAGCATGACTGTCCCATGCTTATTCTAGGTGATCTGAACATCCGTTTCTCCAGCTTTTGTCCACCTTCTCAAAACCATGTCTCAATGCAGTCTCACTTCTGACAAGAACTTTAATTTCAGGCAGACAAGGGCCATGTTCCAGCTCTGCCACAGGCGCCTTTCCCAGGTTCCCCATGTACCCTCTGAAGAAAAGTGTGCAATTTGGCGTGGCCAAATGGTAATGACAGGTAGTCGTGGCCGAGTGGTTAAGGCGATGGACTAGAAATCCATTAGGGTCTCCCGCAAAAGTTCGAATCCTGCCGACTCGTGTGCTCTTGCATGGTGACAGAGGAGCCGTTGCTGCATCGTTGAA
Source organism: Tenualosa thibaudeaui (assembly GCA_027481765.1). Taxonomy (NCBI): domain Eukaryota; kingdom Metazoa; phylum Chordata; class Actinopteri; order Clupeiformes; family Clupeidae; genus Tenualosa; species Tenualosa thibaudeaui. Next base: position 14,051,240 of record JAIFZK010000015.1, on the reverse strand, counting down.
ATGCACCTCTTAAGTGGTGTAGCGGCCGTGCTCCCATCTTGAGAGTGTTTATGAAGATCTCAAGGTCCTTGGTTTGATCCTGGGTTTCAGCAGCAATTCAGCAATCCTTCCAGAGAAATGTAAGTGGATTCAAAGTAATGCGCGCGCCTGGTGAAAACCAGGAATCCTAACTGCTAGACCATATGGGAACATACAATGATCCATTGTATCCATGGATCCATTGTTTACCCTAAATCGTTGCTCAACAACTCCAGCCATGTGCAAAACCTGCCGTGACCGGATTGAACCGCTGTTGCTGCGGCCTACGCAGAAGTACTTAGATCACTGGTTCGACTCTGGCTCAAAGGAAGCAAGTGTTTTTCTGTGACCTTTGCGCACTTGCCATCCGTGGCCAAAAGCAACTTCCTGACAGGAGTGCAGCTCCCACTGAAAACCGGGAGGTTTAAGAATGCTAAAGTAATGGTCTGGACTGGCTTATGGCAAATGCTGACCACTCCCGATCTCGTCTGATCTCGGAAGCAAAGCAGCTCGGGCCTGGTTAGTACTTGGATGGGCACAGTCTGGGAATACTAGGTGCTGTAAGCTTTTCTTTTATGTCCCCGGTGGCCACAGTATCGCCTGCTTCACCCATGAAACTGTGTGGGTTCTATGTTTTCAAATGCAGTATATTGTAATGTTTCAGTCATGAGGCATGTGGGTGACACTATGCAGCTCCAAAAACCGGGCAAGGTTTAAGAATGCTATAGAATTGTTTGCACTCGCAACAGCCATACCACGCTGGGCACGCTCAGCGTTTGTGTTTCCGAGTTGCTCGTAGACTTCCTATCCATTCTTCAACCTTGCATAGCTTTGGAATGGTAGGAGACAGGGGCTCATGAAAGAAACTTACAAATACTGCATATTGATAACATAGAAACTGCACTATTTTCAGTTGAAAGGCAATACTGTAATAAAGGGCAGAAGAGAAAACTTATAAGTTGTTAGTGCATTCTCAAAATTTATGCCAGGAGAAATTCTTGGAAGAGCTGGGTCTTCAAGAGTTTCTTGAAGGTGGAGAGGGTAGCATTTGACCTGGTAGCACTTGGAAGGTCATTCCACCAGCGGAACCAGGCGTGAGAAGATTCTGGATTGACCTGCGCAAGGTGTTGGCCGTGCTAGAAGTAACGTTTCTTAGAGGAGCAGCGGTTCGTTGGGTGACATAGGGCTTCAGGAGAGTATTCAGGTAGATGGGAGCAGAGCC